>JAKTSJ010000112.1:0-10561 GCA_030580115.1 Kregervanrija pseudodelftensis | reverse complement strand
CCTGTATTAGTGAATATAAGATAAGATTATACTTAAGTGTTGAATGCTATAACTTATACTTACACTATACATTAAGGTAGAAGGTATCCAGGAAGCTAACCTGTCCTCTGATAGTCTAGACAAAAGATGAACAATCACAATTAAATCCGATTTGCTATATAAATTAGCTTTTCCCACTTTTTAGTTCCTACTTGTTTTACAATCTTTTCTTTTTCGCCTTTTGAGGATAAGTGATCTATACATGAATTATATACAATTTAATCATTCTTTGTTCTTATTTATTTACAAGTTCTGAGTCTACATCGATATTAACTTATCTATCTACGGGACCACACCTGTAATAGTTTCCTCCTGTGAGAGTTATCTTAATCATCATGTTAGAAATAGATGATTACATATAACACTCCATCCTACTGGAGGAGGTGTGCGATTTCAAAAATTTAACATAACTTTCACATATATAACATTAATTATCACGTTACTAATTTTAGTAACAACATGATTTCTAGAAAGTCTTCTAATTCTATCATACTACTTTTCGTATCACTCCGTATTTCTTATGGTCATATGATTAATATTTCTAATTATACCATTCGTAAAAATCTTTCTAATTTTCGCAGTTTTCAAACTTTACCTGATGGGGTATTTGTTACTGGAGGTGGCTGCATATATGTAACATAATCTATGTTTCCATTCAAAAATGCCGTTTTTGCATCCATTTGTCCTATTAACCAACAATTTATAGCTGTAATACTCAAAGCTCATCTGAAAGTCTCATATCTCATTACAGGAGCATAATTTTCAACATATTTTTTTCCTCTCTCTTGAGTAAATCCCTTAGCAACTAGTTTTTAACCTTTCAGTATCATCTGATTCGAGTTTAGCAATAAAAACCTATCTTCCTTTAACTAGCAGTGTGTTTTCTGACAAGTTGATTTTGTACACATTTTTGAATAAATTTTTTGTATTCATAGGCAGCAGCTCTTCTTTTATTGATTGAAACCATTTTTCCTTTTAACTTGATTTTAATACATCTCCATATGTACTTGGAGTATCATACTTTCTCTCAAAAATCGATAAATTAACATCATTCGCATGATCACTACCACTGTTCAATGAAATAGCTTATTTGAACTTGATTCAACATTGTACCCCTTTCCTTGAACATTCGATTGATATATCATGCCTTGATTGGCACGTAATTTTCTAAGCTCTAGCACGGCTTGTGGAATAAACTTGGTTCTTTTCATAACCAGCTGTAAAATTTTAACGGAAGTATCAAATTCTGAAGTTTTTTTTGAAGGGTGCTGGACAACTTGAATTTTTGTATTTCAATTTCTTCTAACAACAAGCACCTTTGACAGTAATTGCTTTTTTGGGGATTGTGTTCTTTATTAATAAACTATTGTCTCTTTCTTTTTCCTTAAGGTTTAAATTTAAACCTAGTTTAAAGCTGGTTCATTTGGATCGTCAGCATTATAATTCTATTAACTAAAATTTTTGAATCTTTGCAATAACGGTAGTATTTTACTCCTTGTTGACCCTACGAGCTCGTTCGGTAACAGTTTTAGATTTTTGTTTTTCTTCCTTCTGAATAGTATTGCTTGCTGTACCAATTTCATCATTAATCTCAGTAGCGTCATCGAAGTCTTCTTTAGTCCATGAGGTAATCAAAACCGCATTACCAGACACAGTATCAGTGTTCGTGTTTGTTTTCCTTCTCAAATCTCTTTCTTAAGATTCAGATATATTAGTGGTATTTTCTTCCATGTCTTCATCTTGAGAACTAACTGTCTGATTTGAAGTTTGACCTGAAATTGAGTTCGAGCTTGTAATGCAGCTTATACTACTACCAGCTAAAATATTATTATTGTCCTCATTATCTATATATTTATTAATATAAGTTGTATTACTTTCCTTGTCTTCAAAATTTGATCATGTTTGATTTAGTGGGAATTTTTTTTCACTCATTCCTTTCCATGCCGAAGTTCTAAAAACCTTCTATGATTTTGAATCATAGACATTGACAATTTATGTTGTATTATTATAACCTTAGAATATACCGCTGATACTAGGATCAAATAATTTTTTCTCCTATTGTAATTGTATGCAAAAATTTGACAATTTAATGGTAATAATTCATCGTCTATATGTTTCTCCTTTTTCGGAACCAATTGTTCTGGAATATCCTGTTGATTTCTCCTAATTTTGTTATTAACTATGAAAGGAACATGATTAAAACAATAAGTCCATAAATGTCTACGAATACCTGATTCATTAATAAGTATTCTTATTTTGTTTTTCATCAAATCATTGGAATTTCCAGCACCACCATTTTGAAAACTGAAATGAGGTGCCGTAATCTCTTGAGTTATCCCTTCTCCAGCACAGTATGAAGCTAAAGCTTTTGTTCGTTACTCATTATTGCTTTTCACAAATAGCATCCTGTGTTTTAATTGTAGTTTTATGAGTTGGTATATATAACTATATAGTATTAATTTATAAATTAATCCTCTCGTCTTAAAAGAAACTTTAAAAAGATATATATATATATACAAAAGAATAAATAGAATGGAAATTTACTTATTCTTATCCGCAATAATTTCAACACAATAATTGTGAATATTTAATTGTGGCTACAATGTTTAAATATGAAACATAAATCATTTGATAAATTAATGTTTCAAATAAGATAAAACCACTCTGAAGTTTCACATTATGTTGTGACACAAACAATTGCTACTATTCACTTTTCAAAATAAAACATAATTTTCACATGATTAACCTTGAAGATTCAACAAATTTTTAAATGTCTTTAGCATTTCTATGGACTTCACTGAAGCTTCCTTTCTTGAATTGGGAATGCTATCTAGACAGTATTGAGAATATTTGTCTTTCATCACCAATCCATACTTACCATTTATAGGGCCAAAAACATCAGTTGTCAATTGTTCTCCCAATCGGTATGATTTAGCTTTCTTTTTCTTGCTTCCATGTGACAAATCAACATTGCATCCCATTGCAAGACACACAGTTTTTTAATGCTTTATGGAAAAGGTTTTTCACTTATCTTGGAATTTTTTGTTTGGTTTTATTTTCCTCTCATTTGAGGGATAGAGGCATGTCCTTGGAACAAATGCCATTTCTTAACATCTCCCACTTGATACACACCAGAAAAATTACTTAGGTTATTTAACATCTACAGTCCCTGCCTTTGGGTTCCTGAAACGATAAACTTATTATTCTTGTATATTTTACAAGCTTTTTTATCTATGAAAATTGTCACTCCATTTTGTTTTGTTAGTCTGGCTGCTTAAATAATATTTCTTGGTGCGCCTCATTAATCATCACATTCTTCAAAATGAGATCATTAGCTAACTTCAGATCACCATTATAACTGGAAGCACTATATCCTTCACGGTTTTAACAATTGTCCTTACTTCCTTAATATTTGCAGGTAATTTCAGGTCGCTGACTACATGGATTGTTGAGCCTCTGTCTAAAATGAATTCCTTAATGTTTTGTTGACCAGCATCACACTTCTCCGTGATGTTAATTTCCTAAAAATTATATTCATCCCTGATCTCAACTATGCAGTTTGCTTCTGCACTCCAACAATCTTTTACCATGCTCGTTTTTTATGACATCTAGTGTAAGTCATTAGTTTTCTATTCTTGGCTTTTCCTTTTGCTTTACAATATTTGAAGCTACCATCTTCTTTAGTTTCTCCACAATAAAGTTTTCCTCGATTTTAGCAGGCATGGATTTGCTTTTCTTTTCATTAGTGGAATGCTCAATTTTTCTCTTCTTACATCTAGGGCATCCATATAGTGTTAGCTGAATACACCTTCTGTTTTAGTGTAACAGTGTGTAGCTCTCAAGAAATTAAGGAGTTCACTTTTTGGAATTTTGGTGCAACAAATGACGCCTGCAAATTCAGCAAAGCTTGGCTGAAAATAGGATAGGATTTTCATTTCATCGATCAATTTTTGCCAAGATTAGTTACGCATGTCTCTGAAAAATTCTTCAAGTATAACAACCCGTTCAAAACCATAAGCACCACTTAGTTTTCTATTCATCGTAGCAAACTGATAAAAGCCGCTTGCTGGCCCGAAAGAGTTTGTGATACCACTATCAAAAATACAAATTGATTCCATAATCTAAAATCATACCAACTTTTGGTTGAGGGTATTCAACCGAGGTCATTTGCATCAATTCCACAAAATTGTATTCCAAAGCATAGGATGAGAGTAATGCGGTAAACGATTCTTTGAATAGTGGCTAGTAGCGTTTCCTTGGTGAGTTTTTCTTTTGGAGCTTTTCTGCTTAAAAGAACACAGCAGTTTTTGCTAATTTCAGTATTGATATCAATTGGTAAGTGGAATGACATTTGTATTTATTATTTTTAATTTGGTTTAAAAATTGGAAGTTGTGAAAACTGAAAACAATTTTACAAATGATATAATCAAAAATATTAATCATATGATTATAAGAAATATGAGGTGATATGAAAAATAGGATGATAGAACATTTGAGAATTCTCTAGAGGTCATATTGTTAGTAATAACATGATAATTAATGTTCTGCAATTTTTATAATTGAATAACATAAATAGTATAGGTTTCTCTTTATTTAATCCATAAATAAATAGATTATATAGAATAATCAATTGAAATACAGAATAGTTGAATACCTAATTCAGTTTATTAACTACTTTAGAATTAAATGAAATAAATAAAACCACAATGAAAACAGATTGCCAATCTTTAAACCAAATTAAAAAGGATGAATACAAATGTCATTCCACTTACCAACTGATATCAATACTGAAATTAGCAAAAACTGCTGTGTTCCTTTAAGCAGAAAAGCTCCAAAAGAAAAGGTCACCAAGGAACGCTTCTAGCCACTATTTAAAGAATAGTTTACTGATTCCATTTCGCCATATGTTATGGAATATAACTTTGCTGAATTAATGACTATGGTTGCAGCTGAAAATCCACAACCAAATATTGGTAAGGGTTCGAATATGGAATTAATTTGTATTTTGACAAAAAAATCACGCCAGCTTTCAAGTATATGGGAGATTGTAATCGGTTTGCTACTATGAACCAAGATGTAAGTGGTCTTACTGGATATGGTGAAGTTGTTATGTTCAAAGATTTTATGAAAAATATAGGTAGCTATTCTTAGGAAAAATTGATCAATGAAATTCTAATCTTATCCTACTTTCATCCATGTTTTGCTGAATTTGCTGGTCTTATTTGTTGTCGTAAAATTCTCCAAATAGGCTTTCAAACTTCTTAATATTAGAAGCGCAATTGAAACGTTTGGAAGTGAAAAAAGTAGAGATTCAGAACATCACAAAACTGAAGCATTTGTTGTTGAAACCAAAGGAAAATCAAAAAGGTAAACAACATGAGGCCAAAGGAAAGTATAAGAACAAAAAAAATAGTGACCTGCAGTAAATGTAACAAAAAAGGACATTCTGCAAAGGATTGCTGGAGTGCAGTGGCTAACTGCATTGTTGAAGACAATGGTAAGTATAATCTCAAAGAAATTAATATTATAGAAGAATATTGTACTGTCAAATAAAAACAAAGCAAAATTCATCTTAGATTATGGAGCAACAGTCCACGTAGCTAATAACTTAGTTTTTTTGGAAAACGTTAAGGAGACCGAAACAATTTTTAAAACTGTAAATGGATTTAGTCCTTCCAAATATAATGGATATCTTAAGTTCAACAAGAACCTTATCCTAAAGGACGTGGTATACATTGAAACCGCTCTGAGAAATATCATATCTGCAACTAGGTGGACTAACCAAAATTGTGTTTTAATCTGTATGGGGGCAAAAATATATAAAAATGATAAATTCTTTGCATCCGGTTTATATCTTCCAAGCAACACTAGGAAGTTCGCTGGTGTATAACATATGGAGAAAATTGACGATGTAAGCAATGGCATATTTCAAGAGACCATGCATTTATCAATTAAATGAAAAAGGAGTTCAATAAAGCTGGTTATTCAAAAGTTTAAAGTGTTTCACGTAGCTTTAAACTATTGTAGGTCTTGAGGTGGGAGGCAATGTTGATTTGTCACATGGAAGCAAAAAAAATAAAGCTAAATCATACCAATTGGGAGAACAACTAACAACCGATGTTTTTGGCCCAATAAATGGAAGACAAGTGTGGCAATGAAAGACAAGTATTCCCAGTATTATTTAGGTAAAATTATTAGTTCGAGAAAGAAATTTTCAGATAAGATAAATGAAACGTTGAAGGTATTTATGAATATGTTGAGGCTTCCAGACAAATCGGCTCGTTAGTTAAAAAGTGATAATGAATTTGGAACCAAATAATTAGCTTCATATTGCGCTAAGGAAGGAATTATTCAACATTTACTGCACCGCATTCAAGTTTTCAAAACGGGAGTGCTGAAAATATAATTGGCGTATTGAAAAATAAAATGAGAATCTGGATCAACGAGTAGGGCATTCTTTAATAAGCATTTATGGCCCTACTGCTTCAATCATGTCCCCTTTCTCCTCAAGAACACGCCTGGGGGAAACAAAATGAAGTCACAGAACAATTTATCACAAATCATGGAAAAAAATGATACTGAATTACTACCATTTGGCTGGCGATTGTTTGCATATAACTACAATACTAAACAGAAGTTGTTTGATCCAAGTATCAATGGTATTTTCTTGGGATATGACAAAACAACAGCCATAGTTAATGCATGCGATTTAAAATTACGGAAAGTATTTAAAACATTAGCCTGGAAAAGAATGAATGAAGTTTTTCCATTAAAACAGACTGAGTCATTGGGCGATGATAACTATGAAACAATTACTTACGATAATGATTACTTGGATGATGGGTTGACAAAATTCACTCATTGTTTATTTCAGGTGGTAATGGTACAGGTTTGATACAAATTCAGGTTCAAGTTTTACTCCAAATCAAACTGATATTTCTTCAGATCACGACGAAATGCTCCTGTTTTTATTACAAAGCCATGGAAGGAAATCAAAAAGGAAAAGCAAACAACACATTCAGGATTTATTTGCTGATGCAGAATTCGATTATATTATGAATCATACAGGCACCGAAGAGCATCCTGATGCCACTACTGAAGTCAGTGACGAATTAGATACATCTGAAGTTACTATTAGTAAAGAAAATGCAAAGCTCACATCTGCTAGCAAAAATGCAAATAAGAGTTACAAATAGTGATGATTGAAACAAATCTACTTCAAATTAAGCCTCAAGTGTAAACACGAACGAAAAAGAAAAAAGCCATAATCTATATTAAATAGCTCCATTTTAAGAAAGGCAGTTATTGATAAGAAAACTAGTACAACTGCAATTGCAAGGAGAAATAAAAATGCAAGGATGCAAATGCTTCAACGAGCCCTAAAAAGAACATTAAAAGTTGATACTTCCTTTGAAATTCCACAGCCGGTTATGAAAAGTTCACTTCACAAACCGTGCTAGAGCTTAGAAGATTACGTGCCAATCAAAACATGATAGATCAATCGACTGCTCAAGGAAAAGGAGACAATATTGAATCAAGTTCAAATGAAGTTATTTCATTAAACAGTGATAGTGATCAAATAAGTGATGTTAAGTTGTTGGTTTCAAATAGAAAATATGATATTCCAAATACAGATGGAGATGTGTCGAAATTACCCCAAAGTAGAAGTGGCTCCAATAAATAAAGGAAAAACTATTAGCTATGAACACAAAAAATGTGTCTCAAATTGTGAAAAAAATCAGATTGCCGAAGAACACATTGCTAGTTCAAGAAAGATGGGTTTCTATTGTTAAACAGGAATCAGATGGTACTGAAAGGTTTAAAGCTAGGTTAGTTGCTAAAGGATTTGCTCAAGAGAGAGGAAAAAGATATGTTAAAAATCATGCTCCTGTAATGAGATATGAGACTGTCAGATGAGCTTTGAGTATTACAGCTATAAATTGTTGGTTAATTGGACAAATGGATGCAAAAACGGCATTTTTGAATGGAAACATAGATTATGTTACATATATGCAACCACCCCCAGGAACAAATACCCCATCAGGTAAAGTTTGAAAATTAAAGAAAGCAATTCACAGTCTGAAACGAGCACCATTGATCTGGTATAAGAAATTATCATCCAAATTGATAAAAGCTGGATTTAAGACATCGATACTTGAACCATGCTTATTTTATAATTCATATAGTATTATACTTATTTAAGTAGATGATATTTTAGTTGTGGGTTTAATCGAAAAGGTTATTGAGTTTGCTAAAACAACATTAAATAAAGCTTTTGTGATGAAAGATATGGGTATTCCAAAAGTGCTTTTTGGAAAAATATTGATGTTATCAAAGATGGTTTTAAATTATCCATGAAGAGACTATTGAGAGAATTGCAGAAAATTTTGAGATTGCCGAAAATCAAAGAAAAATTGAAACCTCAATAGTTAAAGGTTTTAAAAGAATTACAAATGATAGGTGATCACTCTAATTATCGTTTCGTAGTTGGAACATTAAGTTTTATTGCCAATACACTTAGAGTTGATATTTTATTTACTGTTCATTTTTATCTAGACATTTACAAAAATCAAAACTGCTTCACCTAAAAGTATTTTAATTATAATTTTATTGGTTGAGTATAAACAACTGTTCTATAGTATTAATTGATAATTTTATAAAAACTATTTAGGTTATAATTTTATTGGTTGGGTATAAACAACTGTTCTATAGTATTAATTGATAATTTTATAAAAACTATTTAGGTTATAATTTTAATAAATAGAAACTATGTCCTATTTATGTTATTTTAAATTATACCTGTTGTCCATTATTTAGGCCATTCATCAGTATGGCCGGCTAGTAAACATTTCTTATCTTGATAAGCTATTTTGATAAGTTATCTTGATGAACTGGCATTAAGATATTTCCTATTTCATAAGCTATCTATCGGTTGTAGTCGCTTATTAAATAATTTTAGCCTTCAGTCAATTATTAATTAATTGAGTCTATTTTTCAGCTATTCAAACATTTGCAATTTTTATACTCAAAATTTAACATAATTTTTACAAATTTTCACCCATGCAATAAAATTACAACGAAAACACATATAACACTTCACCCTACTGGAGGAGGGATGGGATTTCAATATAAAACTTTCATGCCTTAAAATATGATAAATTTCCCCCTATTTGATTTATACACTAAATGGATCTTGACATAAAGGAGATGAATCCGCTATGTCTTCAGTATATGTTTCTGGAGGCTCTAATTTTTGTACAGACTATTTTTCTTCCTCATTTTTAAAAATAAGAACCCTCAATTTTAGAGTTCCCATTTACATAAAATTGACAATTAAAAAAAAAAAAGATTAGTTAAATATTTATTTTACTATAAACATATAAGTAAAAAACAATCAAAACAGTCTATTTTCACACTTGTTTATTGGTGTCAATTAGTTGTCAGAACATGAACAAAAATTGTATGTCAGAATTGAACACATGCCATGACATCAATTTTGTTATGTCGTGTAACTAATGCAAGAACATAAAGAAGCCACATTACAAGACTTCGGCATTAAATTAAGTGTAACTGCATAATGCATTTGGATGCAGATATTTTTCTGGCAATGCTAGGATTGAAAAAGATGATGATTGGTTAAATCATCAAGTGGCTGTTCAAATGTTGGAATGGACGAATTCAAACAAGTATAAGAAAGATTCTGCTTGTATTTCGTATTTTGTATAATCAATAAGAGATTCTTTTGAGTGAGGATTCCAATATAAATTTTATTAATATAATTTAGTAAATAGTTCATTAGACAAAAGTCACAACTAACTCAAGATTAGCAAAAACGATCAACAGTAAGTAACTCGTTCTTATCTTATTGTTTAAGACCTTTTAGTTAAGGCTAGGGGGGATGCCATGTGGCAAAGAAACCTGTATTAGTGAATATAAGATAAGATTATACTTAAGTGTTGAATGCTATAACTTATACTTACACTATACATTAAGGTGGAAGGTATTCAGGAAGCTAACCCGTCCTCTGATATTGAAAAAGCTATTTCATCATCCAAACAAAAAAAAAACGACCAGGGAGAGGATTGAACTCTCGATCTTGCGATTAACAGTCGCACGCCTTAACCAGCTTGGCCACCCGGTCAAACAATATGATGAAAGCTATCCAATATTTTCCTGTTTATATTTATCATTTTATAGAAAATTTTCTAATTTTTGTCAGAATGTGTCAGAACTGTTGGAACCTGGGGAAATTGTACAGCTAACCAATTAATATGGTTCCTATTTTTAGGTTAATTAAAGCCATTCCATTGTTAACTCTAAATGCATAACTCCTTTAGAAGAAATTGTGAAAATTATGCTAAATTTTGAAAAGTATAATAATAGCAAATGTTTGAATAGCTGAAAAATAGATTCAATTAATCAATAATTGATTGACGTCTAGAACTACCTAATAAGCATCTGCACCGATAGATAGCTTATGGAATAGGAAGTACCGCAATGCCGGTTTACCAAAGTAGCTTAT
>JAKTSJ010000111.1:0-10786 GCA_030580115.1 Kregervanrija pseudodelftensis | reverse complement strand
TCTTGCCCTGGGCTCTTTTCTCGTTCTTCCTTTGGGCTTGTACGTGGAAATCCACGCTAGCATTGTCACTATTGATGTTTTTGATTTGGTTTTTCGTTTTCAACTGTGGTCCCAAAATCTTTTATAACTGAGTTACAAAGATATGTCGTCATGCAAAAAAGGTGTATAATATTTGGCTTGCAAAAATTATAGTATTGTAGTCAATATATACTACTGTTTACTTACATCACAAAAAATTAATTGTTTTTTCAGCTTGCAACCTCTTTATATATTTCAATACATTGACTCTAGATTGACACGCATTTAGTATTCTTTCTGCAAAATTTGAAGCAGTTTTTCTTCGATTAATCCAGAATTGTTTCCTAATTTACTTAGTATTTGATCTTCTTCCATCTTCCAACGTTTGGTTTTTCTTTTAGAATTTTTTCCTCTTCTAATTTTTTTGCGGGAGGGGGGGTTATATTTGATAGATTAATGAAGTTAACTTCGAAAATAGTATTAGTTTCTTTGGTGTTTTCTTTTTATAACCAAACTTATTTTGTGGTAATGTCAAACCTAAATTTTGATTACAATCTGCATAATTCGTATGTTGGCAGTCTTTATAATTCTATAATATAATTCTATAATAGAGTATACAAACTCACTTGATTCTTTTTATAGAATGATCAAACAGGATATAAATTGAGATTATGATAAAACGTTTTTGATTGTGGTGGATATATTAAAACAGGTGGCGCTAATAAAAAAAACGGTTTTGTTTTATAACCATCTTGATGCGGATTTTGAAACATTTTATTTTTAAATTAAAAGTTTTTGAATCTTTCAAAACATATATTAATTGAACTCTTTAAGGTTTTATATAACAGTTAATCGGTTTATTAAAAAAGTAAAGGCAAAAAATTCAGTATTTGATTTTGTTTATTTAAAGTTACTAAAATAATTTAAAGCTTTCCCAGGTTTTAGTACACATTTCATTGCTATTAAGAACTAGTAATCTCCCAGACCAAAATGAAACATAATCTGATATCAACAATAATTGTAGTAATATAAACAGAGTACTCATATATTAATTCCATTACATGAATAAGTCGTTCCATGAGCTTTATTGCAGACTTATTAAACTCCAGGACACTTAAGCGTGCACTTTATGCGTTCACAGTAATATATCAAACTTTCGCAAATATTAAAAAGTGAAAGTCATATATTTGCATTTCTACAAAAAGTTGAAAATTTTAAAAAATTGACATTGCAGCGCACCATCCTCCTATGAAGCGTTTTTCTTAATTGGTTTACCCCTAAATGTTTTGCACAAAATAAACCTTTTATGTCATGCGACACTTGTCGCACAAATTGGTGAATTACTAACGCGTGTGGCTAAAAGTATTTTTTAGAATAGGCTCCCGACGCTTGACATAAATTTCTACTATATATTCAAATTAGGCTATATAAGTATGAAGACTGCTTACACTGTTTTTAAGAACTCATCAAAAAGCTTTTAAGTATTTGATGTAAAATTTCTAGTTAAACACATGAATTGTTAAATAACTTTTTTTTTTATTTGTAATATTCATGGTGTAACCAAAATTACTTTTGCGTTTTATGTAATATTCTATAGCGACAATACTTTTCTAAACAGCAAAAGAACAATTTGAACCAAATGGCAGGTTAACACAATTACTGGTTAAAAAAAAATGTCCATGGTCAAATGCATACTTATATTCATTTGGGAGTTTATATTATTCTGCAACAAATGACATCGACATTATAATAATCATGCCATTAATACCATATGTTTATCCTTGTATTTGTTGAACTCAACTATATTAGGTAAAATAAATGAAGGGTAAACTGGCCCGCAATTTTAACCTACCTATCGAAATTTCTGAAATCAAACAGTATGATATTTATTCATCAATTGAAGCGTAAGTATTATCTTTTTTTATCATACTAAAATTGTATGGTAAGCAACAGGTGAAAAAGCCATACCATTTGAAGATTTCGTTCAATCAATTATCAACAATGTAAGTAATGTGATAACTGCAATTGACTACGTGGTAACTCCGAATTTGGCGAAATCCAATAACATTTAGGATTTAGTACTCAGATGCACGTATTCCATAATTTTAGGCAATATTAATTTTTGCAAATAATCTGTCTGAAATATTAGTCGGACATCAAAAATCCAATCCAAACAATAATTACTCCCCAAGTAAATTTGTCGAAAAAATAGATAAAAACTATGAGGGTTAGTTTATACATCATTTTTGTGAGTAAATCACACAATATATTAGCATGCAATGCAATAAACAATATCAAATATCTGATACCACAACTGACTTTTACAGTGATTACCACTATTCGCGCATATGAATTTCTGTTGTCTTATGAATTTCATATTAGCTGATACTATTTTTCTAATCAAAACTTTGCCATGCGTTTTGTTAATACACTACGCCATAAATTTTTATGCAGTGCAATTCATAATTACAAAAGTTTGTGACTCAATAATTTTTCGTTATTGTCACTTTTCACGAATTCAAAAACGTATTAATCTCAAAAATTTCGAGTAATAACAATCCATTGGCAACTTTATTTTCCTGATACAGATGCTTATTGAAACCTGTTTGTAATTCTGATGTTGTAGGCATACATACCTCAGAGCATCAAAAAAACTGAAATCCGTATGAATATAAAAATATATATATCTGGACTTTTCCATATCAATATTAAAAACAAATCATTTTATTCAGGTAGCATCAAACATTGAATTAATAAAAACTCAAACATGCTTTTGAAGTATTTATTATTAGGCTTTGTTTTTTTATCGTCTACACGATTAACAAGTGCAGCTTATACAACTCCACCTCACTGTACTAACACCAATTTTTCTTTGCGAAATATATCCACAACATCATTAACATCGCTTGCATATTGTGACTCGTCGGGTAATATAAGGCCTGCTAAAATATATAGAGCTTACCTTAAACGTATGTAACTTATAAACAAAATGAATTTATGACATTTTATACTAATTTAACTTTTATGATAATCACAGCACCATAAACCGGAATTTATCAACTAGTTTTCACCGGTTGTAATAATAATGTTGTTGTTTGGTTCGGAACTACCAATACTGATTGTGAATGTAATGGAGCAAATTTTGTTTATAGAGATGGTGTCTCTCCATGCCAAGCTGGCTCCTTATACATGTATGTTAACAGCAACTACTTTTATACCTTAATTATGAGTTGGGGGCTAAAAAATAGTGACACTTGTAAACTCACTTTCAAATTACCAGATGGCACCTCATGGGATTTCAGCAATGAGAAGTATCTCCCCATATTACCCACCACCATCACAAAAACAACCACTGGAACCCCATTTACAACTACAAGTCGTTATACCTTAGGAACAACTATAGACTATAATGAAGTCACAATTCCAAACGTTAGCTGTGCTGAAATTGATTAGATCACTGTTCCAGCTTTGAACACCATTACCTCACCAGGTCCAGTTGATTCTACATACACCACTGTTGTCACAACAACTGACACTAGCGGTTCATTAACCACACCATCAGTTGTTGTCGTTGAAAGCAGTACTTCACCAATCTTGAACACCATCACCTCCCCAGGTCCAGTTGATTCCACATTCACTACTGTTATCACCACCACTGATTCTAACGGTTCATCGACAGCATCATCAGTTGTTGTCGTTGAAAGCAGTTCCTCACCAATTTACAGCACCATCACTTCCCCAGGTCCAGTTGATTCCACATTCACTATTGTTATCACAAGCACTGATTCTAGCGGTTCATCAACCGCGTCATCCGTCGTTGTCGTTGAAAGTAGTACCTCACCAATCTTGAGCACCATCACCTCCCCAGGTCCAGTTGATTCCACATTCACTAGTGTTATCACTACCACTAATTCCAATGCTTCATCGACCGCATCATTCGTGGTTATTGTTGTGAGTAGTCCCCATATTTTTAGTATTGTGTCTGAATTAAAGCCTCCGTATCAGAATTTATCATCTTTTGTTTCCTCCAAGTTGATTGATACTTCTAGTTTTTTTGCATTATCATCCACAGGTATTGACTTGGCATCGATTTCTTCCATTAAGTCTTTTGTTATTGGTAAATCCAAGACAACTGATATCAAAGTTAGTATAAATGTGCACACTGTTTCCACAGTTGTGACAACGTTAACTTCTTGCTCAACGTTTTCAGATTCGATGGGCAAAATCACTACGACATCATATACCACGGTTATTTCTACCGAGTGTCTTATTACTGAGACTGGGTAGTTATCTGAAGTTAATTATTCAGTTATGGATGAAAGTATTGTGACACCTGCTGCAAGTATTGCTGCTGAGAGTCATTTGACTGAAGTTGTGGTTCCTTCAAAGAAGACGCTACAATTGGACGGAATAAAGTCCACAACAACGAGTGTCGACAATACTAATATCAGTGTATCAAAAACGGGTGTTGATGATATTAATATTAGTATATTAAAACCTGGTACCAGTACTGCTATTATCAGTAACCATACATATTCCAGATTGTTCTTGAATTCTAATTCCATGACAAGATCTTCATCATCATACTTGTTAGAAGTTTACGATGCTGGCGCAAATTTGGCCACAGTTTCTTGGTGTTTATATGGTTTAATTTTCTTTTTTTTTTAATATTTAAAATGTCCTATCCTGCTCGGTTGTGGCTGATCTTTGGAATAATTTTTGTTTGTTATTGATAATTTGGTTGTTTAGATTTTTTTCAGGCAGGAATTGTATTATTTTATGCGTTTAGGTTTTTTTAAAATTGCTCTGCTTTCAGACAATAGAAGATTTATGTTTTCAGTTTATATTTATATGTTTTTTTCGCAATTGTTTTGTTGTAATTCTTTTAGGGGTTATAAGAATATAAATTTAATATCTAAAATTATGGTGTAAAATTCAGTGTACAAAGTGTGAGACATTGCTAGGCTTATTTTGGTTATAACACCAAGAACCGTCAAAAAGTTTTGCTATTATATTTTATGTTCCATTTTATTTTTAGAAAAATTATTGTTGGCTTCATTAATTATCATTTTATGAATAGGCTATAGACAAATATTCTATAGTAATAATTGATCATTTTATATAAGCAATTCAAGTTATAGGTAAAAAATTTAATTTTCTATGTTCAGGAAGAAATAAGAATTTTTAGTAAAGCAACAAACAAGGCAAGTTGAATTATAAGAGACAATTATATTACTTAAAAATAATATTATGATTGCATATGGATACTCTAATAATTCAAAAAAAGCATTTTAGGATTCAGCCATATATTTGTTTGCAAAACTGCTTTTAAAGTTTAAATCAACGTTGAGCACTATTAGAAATGTCACTTTAATCGGCTAATTATTATGTAACTTCACAAATATTAAAATCAAAATGTTTTTTAAATTCAGAGAGTATGTTTGTTGGAACAAATAATTAAATATGTAGATGAAATGATAGAAAAAAAAACTAAAAGTATATTTACATTTGGAATTGCTGATTAATCGATATAAAATGGTTTTTTGAATGTTATTAAACTGCCAGGTATTTGAAAATTTTTAAAAATTTTAAAGTATTGGTTAACACCTAGGGCTAATTTTGAATATAAAATCTAGTAAAATATATAGCTTTATAAATCAAGAAAATAGCTATAATTATGTGTTCAGGCTATAGGTTTATTAATGTAATAGTAGGGGACTACATATTTCCTGAAGTAAATTTTATTCATCAAGTTACCGCTGTCTAGTACTTTTTTTTAGAGTACTTTTTGCTTAAGTTACATACCTTTTTGTCTTACAAGAAAAACGTATAATTTTTGCTTTACGATAATTTAAGTTATATAATTACTATATATTACTATTTACTTACATCACAATCAATTGACGTTTATTTTAGTTTTTAATCTCTTTATATATTTTAATCTATTTACTCTAAATTGACAGGCATTTAATGTTCGCTCTGGAAAATTTGCGGCAATTTCCCTCCAATTTAACCCAGAGTTGTTTTTTAGTTCACATAATAATTGATCCTCCTCATTAGTCCAACGTTTATTTTTTCTTTTGGGATTCCTTAGCTCTTCTAAATTTAATTTCTCTTGCGGAGGCAAGATCTTAATGTTTGACAAATCAATAAATTTAAATTTGGAAATAGTATTATTTTTATTTTTATTTTTATTAATTTTTTGTTTTGTATGTTTCAAAAAATTGTTATTCAAACCTATCTCATCATTAAATTTTTTTTGTGGTAACTCCAAATTTGAATTTTGTCTGCAATCTGCATAGTTCTTACATTCATAACTTTCGTAATATTTTAATGGTGTTTTAAAAAACACATTATCATTTTGAGAGGATAATTGCACAGGATAAAAATAGAAATTTTGGTAAAGCGTTTTTGATACTGTTGGATTTATCAAACGAGGTTGTGCCAATAAAAGTAACGGCTTTGCTGAATAACAACCTTGATGTGAATTTTGAAACATTTTATGTTTGAATTTAAAAATTAAATTTTTTAATATATTTATTTATCGAATTCTTTAGGGTTATATATAAGAACAGGCAAACAATCTATTAGAAAAGTAAGAACAAAGCATCTAGTAAATTTCAGGACGTCCAAACCTGCACCATATGCGCTCACAATAATATTTCATATTGATATACAGTTGGAAAAAACTTTTGAAAGATTTTAAGGCTTTAGTATGCACTTATTATTATCCGGAACTGGTGGCCTTACTGATGAAAATAAAATATGGTCTGGTATTAACGACAATCCTTATATTATAAGTAAATTACTCATATGTTTATTTCATTACATGCATGAATTATTCCAAAAACTTTTATTGCAAACTTATCAAATTCCAAGGCATCTAAACCTGCGCCATTATGCGTTTACAATAATACTCCAAATTTTCTCAAATAATTAATAACTAAAAATAAAGATATTCGAATTATTTTAAAAATCAAAGCTTTATAAGAAAACTTTGTTGCAGCATATTTTCATCTTATGTTGTTGCAGTATTTCTCATCCATTTCTTTTTAGTTGGTTTATCATCACATTGCAACTTTAATATTAAAACTTAATATTTTTTTGTCGTACTGGTATATTCTACAGGTTAGACTAAATCAAATTTAATTCAGTCCTGGGATCCAGTCCAGTTAGTAAAAGTATTTAATAATAACAACGCTAAAATGCAGCGCGGGCAGTAAATTTCTTTTATTTTACTCTTTTTATAGTTATAAAAACTAAGTTATGTTTTACCATATCCGCAAACTTTTTATTGAATTCTTTAAAGGTTTTTACCAAAATAGTAATAAAGGTTAGTGTTATATTTTAATGCACAACTATACTGAAGTACTGAAATTCAGGATAGTAACCCGTGAATATGAAGAAAACATTTTTAAAGAACTTTCTGACGTTTGTAAATATTTTCTACTATATATGTAAAGTGGTGTATATAATTATGAAATATTCCAATTCTGTCATTTCAAATGGAATCAAAAAATCATTAGCTAATAAAATGTAAGTGTCCAAATACACATGATTTTCCAAATGAAATTTTTTTATTTCAGGCCGCAATTGAATTTAGATTTGCGTTTCAGTACACAATTATATATTATCAACAATGCTTTTATAAATAGCGACAGAAACGATTAACCCAGATTGCAGGATAATTAAAATTTGGGAGGCATGCGCGCACGTTAGTGCAGAAATTATATTTCATTGTTACATGACAACATCAATGAAATAAATATGCTAATAATAGTCTATTAGTCTATTCTCAGATCCTTGTTTAATTACCTGGAATACGATAACTAAAATACATGAAATGTAAACTGGCCCAAACATTTAACCTAACTGATTACTTATCGAAATTTTCATAGTTAGAACTTTTTGATATCTTAAAAATCGAGTCGAAAAGTAAGCATCATTTTTTTTACACACTACATTTATATATTAGACAACAGACGAAAAAAAATTTATTAGAAATCTTCTTTTCATTAATCAATTCACAATAAAGGCAGTGTTAATACTGCAATTTGCTAGTACTAACTCCGAATTTAGCGAAATCCAATACATTTTAGATTTCGTTCTTAGATTCACGTATTCCATAATTTATTTCTACAAATAAGCAATAAAAAATATAAGCAAAACTTTAATCACCTATCTCATAACTTTTGGTCTCACTTCAAAATATTGGTCTTGAAAAAAACAATAAACAACAAATCGCCTCATTCTTAAAATATGCTGATCTGAAAGTTCAATTTTTCCGCATGTAGTCTATTGTTTTCTGTAATTTTTGTCAAACAATCCCGCGAGAAAAAACAAATTATGAAATTTTTATTTGATATATGCACTCCCAATTTGTTTACTCATACTTTTTTCAAATCATATTTTCCGCTCATCTTTTTTTTAAGTACATTTTACGGTATACGGTCATGCAGTTTAATGAAATATTATGACCGTATAATTTAACGATCCACGCTTAGCGTTATTAATATTTGTTATGCGCATGAAACTCTATTATTCAATGAATTTCAAGTTAGTTCATACTATTTCAGTTGAATTCCGCTCATTTGTGTTGTAAATACACCACGCGGTATACGGACATACAGTACAATAAAATATTAAGAATATATGAAATTCAACGCCCAATTTTATAGTTATTATTAGTTTTCACGCACATGAAATTATGATAATTTTATAAATTTCATTTTATTCAGATAACTGTAGTTTTTAACTGGTGGCTGTGTTTTATGGTATACATGCTCTTGAAAGAATGCATTTGTTTACGTGACGATTTGACTATAATATTAAAAATTTCTATGAACAGCATTTTTTTACAGCCCAAGGTAAAGCAAAATTTAGCGTACTGATGAAATAAGATTTTTATCAATTTGAAAACACATATATATATATATTCAATGCTGTCCTCAATTTTGGGCAATCTAAATATTTGTTGTCCAGTATTTATTATAGACTATCGACAATGAATGCAAATATTTTCTTACGGTATTTATTAATCTGCATTTCGTTCTTAACGTTTACAGAATTATCGAATGCTGTAACTACCACCCCCGCTTACTGTGTGAACCAGTTCACTTTAGGTACAGCAATCGTGCAATCAACCACAATGACATATTGTAACGCTGAGTATATAACTCCTGCTATGAGTTACTATACTTACGTTAAAGGTATGTAATTTATTAACAGCATTCAAAATAAGGCTTTAATACTAACATTTCATTATAATATCAATAGCACCCCAAACTGGTATCTATCAGCTTGTTTTTAGCGGTTGTAACAATCATTTTGTGGCTTTTATGGGAACTACAAATTCAAAGTGTGAATGTGGTAACTATACGCCATTTGTGTATCAGGATCCAAATGCAGCTTGCTCTGTTGGTACGCCTTATATTTACCTTACAAGTGGACAAATCTACACTTTGGCATGGTTTTGGGGACTCACCAACAGTGCCAGTTGTACTCTTAATATCCTGGCACCTGATAATACATGGTGGGACTATAGCAGTAATGTTTACCAACCTGCTTTGGCTACGACCATAACTTCGACCTATCCAGGAACCCGATCATCATATATACAAACGGGATTTACCACTCGTACCACCGCAGGACAAGTTATTAGTACTTGTATCGCAACTAAATTTGTTTTTACCCCAGTCTACAGCACCATCACTTCACCAGGTCCAGTTGATTCAACATACACTACTGTTATCACCACAATTAATACAAGCGGTTCATCAACCACCTCATCCGTCGTTGTCGTTGAAAGTAGTACTCCACCAGCTCTAAATACCATCACTTCACCAGGTCCAGTTGATTCCACATACACTACTGTTGTCACCACAACTGATACAAGCGGTTCATCAACCACTTCATCCGTCGTTGTCGTTGAAAGTAGTACCTCACCAATTTACAGCACCATCACTTCACCAGGTCCAGTTGATTCCACATACACTACTGTTGTCACCACAACTGATACAAGCGGTTCATCAACCACCTCATCCGTTGTTGTCGTCGAGAGTAGTACTCCACCAGCTCTAAATACGATCACTTCACCAGGTCCAGTTGATTCCACATACACTACTGTTGTCACCACAACTGATACAAGCGGTTCATCAACCACCTCATCCGTTGTTGTCGTTGAAAGTAGTACTCCACCAGCTTTGAACACCATCACCTCTGCAGGTCCAGTTGATTCCACATACACTACTGTTGTCACCACAACTGATACAAGCGGTTCATCAACCACCTCATCCGTCGTTGTCGTTGAAAGTAGTACCTCACCAATTTACAGCACCATCACCTCTCCAGGTCCAGTTGATTCCACATACACTACTGTTGTCACCACAACTGATACAAGCGGTTCATCAACCACTTCATCCGTCGTTGTCGTTGAAAGTAGTACCTCACCAATTTACAGCACCATCACTTCACCAGGTCCAGTTGATTCCACATACACTACTGTTGTCACCACAACTGATACAAGCGGTTCATCAACCACCTCATCCGTTGTTGTCGTCGAGAGTAGTACTCCACCAGCTCTAAATACGATCACTTCACCAGGTCCAGTTGATTCCACATACACTACTGTTGTCACCACAACTGATACAAGCGGTTCATCAACCACCTCATCCGTCGTTGTCGTTGAAAGTAGTACCTCACCAATTTACAGCACCATCACCTCTCCAGGTCCAGTTGATTCCACATACACTACTGTTGTCACCACAAC
>JAKTSJ010000110.1:0-11271 GCA_030580115.1 Kregervanrija pseudodelftensis | reverse complement strand
TGAGGCTAGAGGGGATGTCATGTGGCAAGTCTACTTGTACTGGTTATTAATATAACTGTGCCTAAGGTAGAAGATATCCAGGTTAGCTAACCCGTCCTCTGATAAACATTAATTATATACCATAAATCAAAGACATAATATGAAACATAGTATGAAACATAAAAGTGTTACATTCAATCATTGGATATTTTGATGTTGTCTGGACGAAAGTGACAGTTGCAGCTAACGACATATGAATGCGAATAAGTTATTTGGACAACCTTTAAGACACTCGCACTAATTCTAATAAGACATTATAATCTGCATCATTATTTATTTTTCTGACTTATTTTAAGGGATGTTCTCATTGTGTCAATGTTTGATTAAATACTTCAAAAGTTTAATCTAAATCAGTCGATCCTAATAATCAGCTATTTTTATCAGTATTACCGTAGAAAATGGTAATTTATATAATCGATAAAATAAAAATATTATAGGTTCCAACATTAAAAGTTTATCGTCTTTCAGTTTCATTTATCAGTCTCAATAAACTCTATAATTACTGCCTTAGTTATTGTGGATAAATATATTTAGTTTTCTTTAATCTTTGTTTTAATTGTACTTTTATTGATTGAGTATAAGCAACTATTCTATAGTATTAATCGATAATTATAAAAACTATTCAAGTTATAGTTTAAATAAATAGAAACTATGTCCTTTTTATATTATGCTGAATATATATGTGTTGTTCATTATTCCAGACCTTTCATCAATATTATCGGCTACAATATCTTCATTGATCATCTCTTATCAATTAAGCCTTCAGGAAAAATGGGATTATACGTGGCAATTCACTTGTAATATTATGCTTGGTGTTAAACATAAATTGTACTTATGTTGTGATTGAAAGTATGAAATATTCAAAAAAAGTTACACTCTGATAAAAAAGTATGAAATACCGCTTAAGTAATAATGCTTGCTGGAACCTCTACAAGATTGTATTGGTTAATTTTTATGATTAAAGTAGGATTTAAACCTTAAATCACTGGTACCTTGGAATTCCTATCCCATTTAAGGAGTAAAAAAAACAGTGTATGTTCTCACTTAGATCGTTGATTTCGATCTGTTTCATTTATTATTTTGATATTAATTAGTGAATAGTTTGTGCATAGCTTATGCCTTATTCTTAGAATTTTCATTGGAACAAACAAACTTTTTGCTGACCGTAATTGTATTGAATATATTCAAAATCTGTGGTGATGATAGTAAACTGCAACTAATGTCATTGCCATATTCGAAGGATATATTATTTGACATTACAGATCCACATAAACTCATTCACTTGATGCAAAATGATTCTGAGAGTAGACCAAGTAAAGTACGTCAAATGTTTGCCATGGGAGCCTGTTGTTTTAGTGTAATGGTAAAACCCTTTAAATTGCAAACACATGCGCCACATCTTGCATACCGAAAACTGGCTGTGCTTTTCTGATTATCATAGAGATGACTCGAGCTGTCAAAGCTTTAGTATTTAATGAAAGAATTCTTTTTTTTTTTAATTTACTTTATTATTTCCCTGAACATATAATTCATTGCGCATATATAAAATTTACCTCTATTTACAATTCTAAGATCGTCGTTAGCTTCCATTTTAAAGGTTCGGAGTTCAAAAAAGCGATTTTATCTGTCTTAAGAGAATCACTTGAAGCCACTGAACTTTCAAACTTTCTTCTGTCAAGGATCGTAATAAATTTAAAAGTTCTAGTTATTAGTTCACCTTGCTCGTTTGTTTTAGAGTAAAATTCCCTATTGTAAGTCTCTAGATCGATACTTCCTTCTAAATTTACGGAATCATTTAACATTTTTTCATTTATAGGAGTATTTACTTCAACCTGTTCATTTTCATTAGCTTCTGCAAATGATCCCATCCTTTGAAATGGTACATCAGTGGAATTCAGTAACTTCATTGAATTATTAATACTTTCGTATAAGCGTTTTAATAATAAATTTATAAGATTTCTTGGCTCAGGCTTTTGGTTATCAATAGACCAAGCTAGCCACCAACTCCTTTCTTTAGAAGCTAATTTACCATATTCATCTCTTTCTACATCTCTCGCTTGATATGCGTTAACATCTATGAAACAAATGACAAATCCAGATTTCATAAACAACCCTGATTCTTCCATAATAATATCTATATCAACTAACTTGTCAAATTGTTCTTCATCACCATACTCACCTAATTCTTCCATTATTTGCGGTTTTGTCACTTCAAAAGAACCTAAATCCAATAAAACAAACTTTTTATGTGGAACTAAATCATTGATATTAGATGCCGGGAAAAAACTCAGCAATTGCTTACCTGATTTACTTTCAATAACTTTGAAATTTGTACTACTTAAACCTAGGGAGTTCTGAATTATAACACCACATGATAAGTTATACAATCCTGGTGTAAGCTTGATACGTTTGTTATATTTAATCAAATAAGTTTTATTAACATATAATAAATTTTCTCTGATATATGAAGGTTCATCGACTTGATAATCGTTGTAATCAACAAATAAACGACGATTTCTGTAAATGCCATAAATTATCTTCCAAGAGTCCCTTATATATTTGCAATCGAGTATTTCACTCACCGATTTACCAGCCCCGTTGTTGTCTGCTAAATTGTAATATTTGGCAACTAATTCTCTTTGATGATAACGCCAATAGTCAAATGATTTAATATACTCTATTAAATAAGGAAGATCATATAAAGCTATTGTTCTTAAAATATGAGGACCAAATTTTGCAATAAAAAGGTTCATATAAAAATCATTGTACATGACATAAAACTGTCGGCATATTTGTTTCAGTTCATTTGGAACAAATTTGAATATCTGCTGCACAATTTCTGATGGTAATTGAGTTAGAGATTGGGTCATCGGTTTATTCATAATTGTAAAATTATCTTTCAAATAGAAAATTAGGATAACATCATAAACAAATTAGAGCAATCAATCTAACAAAAAAATAGAGATCTAAATCGTACTTTTTTTTTTGAGCGCCGAACATTAATTACAAGAAATACTGCATTTCAATTTAGGAAACAATTCATATTGGGTAAGAAAATTGTTATTACAAAACGACAACTTCGAATCAATCGTTATAAACTATTATAATATATACTATCATTATAAAAATAAGTAATACAAAAATCGATGAATACAAATAAATAAAAACAACCAGTTAATCAAACAAAGTAATATGTATTTTTTGATCAAACGAATTTAAGCTTCATCCTTGTCTTCGTCATCATCATCTCTTTCACGATCATAGAATTCATCCAAAATCTTAGGTGAAATTCTATTTAGCATTTCCTTTGGATAAATTCTTAGTAAGGACCAGGCCAAATCAAGTGATTCAAAAACTGTTCTGTTTTCGTAAGCACCTTGAGAAATAAAAGTCTTTTCAAATTTTTCTAAAAATTCCAAAGATAGTTTATCTTCTGTTGATAAAGCCTCTTCACCAACAACAGCCTTCATCGCAGCAGCGTCTCTACCAATAGCATACTTAGCGTATAATTGGTTAGAAACATCACCATGATCTTTTCTGGTCATACCTTCACCAATAGCGGACTTCATTAATCTAGATAAAGAAGGTAAAACATTAATAGGAGGATAGATACCTCTATTATGTAATTGTCTATCAACAGAAATTTGACCCTCAGTAATATAACCGGTTAAATCAGGAATTGGGTGAGTAATATCATCATTTGGCATGGTCAAAATTGGAATTTGTGTAATGGAACCATTTCTACCTTCAACTCTACCAGCTCTTTCATAAATAGTAGACAAATCAGTATACATATAACCTGGGTAACCTCTTCTACCTGGAACTTCTTCTCTTGCAGCGGAAACTTCTCTTAATGCATCAGCATAAGATGACATATCAGTTAAAATGGTTAAAACATGTCTTTCAGTTTGGTATGCTAAATATTCTGCAGTGGTTAAAGCCAATCTCGGAGTAATAATTCTTTCAATGGTTGGATCGTTAGCTAAATTTAAAAACAATGAAGTTCTCTCTAATGAACCATTTTCTTCGAAATCTTGTTTGAAAAATCTGGAAGTTTCTAAATTAACACCCATGGCTGCAAAAACAATAGAGAAATTTTCCTCATGACCATCATGAACATCTTTCGTTGGTCTAACTAAACCTGCTTGTCTACAAATTTGGGCTGCAATTTCATTGTGAGGTAAACCAGAAGCTGAAAAAATAGGAATTTTTTGACCTCTGGCAATAGAATTCATAGTATCGATGGCAGAAATACCGGTGGAAATCATTTCTTCTGGGTAAATACGAGCATATGGGTTGATTGGAGAACCGTTAATATCCAAATAGTCTTCAGCAAAGACCCTTGGACCATTATCAATTGGTCTACCAGAACCATCGAAAACTCTACCTAACATATCCTCAGAAACAGCAAGTTTCAAACTGGAACCCGTGAATTCGACTCTAGTTTTTTTAACATCGATACCAGATGTACCTTCAAAAACTTGAACAACTGCTTTATCACCTCTAACTTCTAAAACTTGACCAGCTCTTTTGGTACCATCTGGAAGAGTTAAATCAACGATTTCATTATAAGTTGGAAATTTCACGTTTTCTAAAATAACCAAAGGACCATTAACACCACCCACAGTGTTATAGTCTAAACGTGGGTGAATGTTGAAGCCTTGGGTAACTGCCTTCTTGTTGATTTCAACTGCGAAAAATAAGATGTCAGTAATCATAACACAAATATGAATATAGTATCACTACTATAAAGATGTTCAATTATCTATTTCCGATTTCTAATTTCTGATTTCATTTCATTATACAATAATTTGAAGCTGAAAGATAAAATTATATAATAGATAACGCCAATTCAGATATAACTATACATACATAATTCTTTGGTTGACAACATTATTTAATGTGAATAACGGCGATTGTTATGCTGTCTACTCTGTGAAGATAATATATAGTAATGTAGTACAGATTTTACTACTGTACCTAAAGACTGTACGATAAACGCTGCCAGCGAAAAGAAGCAGCCACCCACTTAGACTTACGGACACGCTATTTATATGGCAGTAATTATTTTCCTTATCAACTCTCCGGGTAATTCATCTATTCAACCACCTCCCAATCCTTCTTCATGTTGTTCATGCTTGAACTTTGAGATGGAATCTTCTGGATGAAGTACTGGTATATGCTTTCCGACAGGCTGTCAAAATCCGACAGGAGATCCATACCTGTCAATATGTCTGGACATGAGGCCGGAACTGTTGATTGTGACAAGGACAACGAGGAATTGGGGAGTAACTTGGACGACCTGTAGCTGAAGTCTACCCTATTTGATTCCAAATACATACTGTAGTATCTGGAATTAAAGGGATTAGTAATTTTTTTAAAACCTGGCTCTACTATACCTTTTTTTTGCAATTCATCATCGTTCTTTCTTTTCCAAAACTTGAAGACATTAGTTATCGAATGCCTGTTCTGAATTTGAATGCTTTGTATTGGATTCAGTAAATTTTCTTGTGGACAGTTTTTGTTTTGAAAAGTGTCGAGTTTTGAGTATTGGGAAATAATAAGGATTAATAGCTTATCAATCTGTAAAAAATCCATCAATTTCATATTTTCAAGATCATACTCTGGTTTCACGTGTTTAAGTATTTTCAAAATATCTAAAATTAAATTGGACAATCCGATACTAAAGCTAAGCATTTGTTTTTTATTCATATCAAATAGAGTTTCAATATTATTAAACTTGAAAGAAGAATTGACGCTTCCTACGCTTAATCCATTCTCATCATGTTTTATGGGAAATGGCAACTGTATCTGTAAATAACCAGCAATTTTTTTTGCAAATCTCGCAGCCCTATCTAAAGATACAATAATTAAATCCATGGTATAAAAAATAAATAAATCGATTGATATTATGGGAGTAAACAGAATTGAAAGTTTCAAACTATTTTGCTCTAATTTTTCAATATTCCAAAATTGAATCAAGTTTAAAATGAGACGGGTTCTCTCGTGTTTTATCAATCTACTTTGATTTCTCACAATGGTATTTTTGAGCTGTGTAGAATCATCAGTTAAAACGTTGATATCTTTTAAATGATGTAGGTCTAATATTCTATTCATGTTCTGTAGAGTTTTCCGTCTGTTCCTGACTTCATTGCCCAGCATTTCAATTTTAGCCCTCAAATGTTGATTTTTAACAATTTGGTCTTGTAATTGCCTATCTACCGATTGAATATTAATTATTCTTTGAGATCTTTCCACAGTCAGAAGTATATATGCTAACCTAGCCACAGAATCTACTGAGACATTCAATTCCTTTTCAGGCTTTAAAGGAAATAATTTTTGCTTTACCTCTAGATCATCAATATTTTTAACGTAAAATGATAGAAATTCTTCTGCATGTCCATTGATGCATGATTCTAAGACTCGGTCGACACTCTCAACAAAGTCTTCGTTAATATATTCTATGTTGGTCTTATTTAGGTTGTACTTAAGTAATCTAAAACTAATACAGGAAGAACAGTAAAAATGTTTCTTATTCACAGTACGGCTTACTAAATCATTGCAAATGCCACACTTTACGCTTCTATTTGTAAAAAAATGTTTCTCCATTGACATTCTAAATACATTGAATTGAGTAAAGGTTAAAATTAAAGAATGTGTTATAGTTGGTGTCTTTCATGACAGAAACTAATTGTTGGCTGTGTGCTCGCCTTCTAAATTTCATACAAGATATAAAACTTTCAAATACTTGAGGCAGCATCATGAAGTTTTTATTGTCAGCAACGCTCTCAATTAGACGATGAGAATCAGAAAGCAGGCTCTCATTGGTATGTTATTTCATTGAAAATATTGAAAAATAAAGTATTTTACTAACATTCATACAACAGCTTTTATTGCATCCATTATCCTAGCGGGATATTTAGGTTTTGCTGATTTATCTTTACCCCATGATAAATGGATTCATTTTACAGTATTTTTTATTACAAGTTTTTTATTTTATTGGATTCTTGATTCTAGATATACTTGGACCTTGAGAAATGTTACATTTCTTACCTGTACAATAATAGGTGGTGTTGGAAGCGAATACGTGCAACACGTTATTTCTCCGTTCAGATCATTTGATTATTATGATATTTTGGCTAATGTCTGTGGATCTCTTTCAGCTATTGTTTCATCCGATTTATACTTGTGGTATACAGGAAAAAAAAAAAATTCGGGGAGAATAAGGAGAGTACAAGTTGACCTTGAAAACTTGCCAGATGATTTAAATCTACTGGATAATCATACTGATATTCAATTAGTTAACGAAGCAGTGCATGTACAGGAATCTTGAATGAAGGAAAAAAAAACTTACTCAGGTTTGTAAAATTTAGCATTTTCAGCAGACTTCTTTAAAAACTCTGTATAATACTATATTTAAGAATGTAAATTAAACTAAAATACGCAAGTATCAGCAATTAACTTGGCTAATTCTTCTAGAAATTTTCGATCTATATCGTCAAATCCTCCCAAAATAAGACAATCAATATCTAAGACCCCTTGAACTATGCCATTTTGAATAATGGGGACCACAATTTCGCTTTTGGTTTCACAATCACAAGCAATATGACCTGGAAATTTTTCAACATCTTTGACAAGCTGGGTAGTTTTATCTCGAGCAGCCGTTCCACAAACACCACGACCAATTTGAATTTCTTGACAGGCTACTTTACCCATAAATGGACCTAAAACTAATTTGTTAAAATCATCTGCATCTACCACGTAAAAACCAGACCAATTAACTTTTGTTTTAAGAGTTTCAGAATTATAACAATGCCATAGTAATGAGCTACAATTCGCCAGATTGCAAACCCAGTTAGATTGTGATGACGCTAGCGCTTTGTAAGATTCAATTAATAATTCTAGCGATTCTTTTTTTGCAACTTCATCATCTGTATGAAAGATTTTTTCATTGAAGTTTGAATAATTTGCATGATGTGACATTTTTAATTGATATCAATCACAATAGACCAAAAAGTTTATGACAGGATTTTCCAACCTTTATCTTTTTGTAGCGAAATTCTGAGCGCTCAGTCAGATAATGATAATTTCTAACTGCGATTAAATCTATTCACATACAACATCTTTGACCTAAAGGTGATTTCTTAATCGTCTTGCCTTCAGCAATACCTATCCCCTTCTAAGGATTTTATTGCCCACGAGACTCATTAATAAATCTATCCACATGACAAAGTTTAGGTATAAGACATTTGAAGTTTGATCATGAACAATATGAACATAAAAATGATATTAGGACATGAAGGATTTTATATTGAAATCGCACACCTTTTCCGGTAGGGAGAAGCGTTATATGTAATCATCTATTTCCAACATGATGATTAGGATAACTCTCACAGGAGGAACGATTACAGGCGTGGTCCCATAGATAAATAAGTTAATACTTACTATTGGGTTGAGTGTTATCGATGTAGACTCAGAAGGTGTAAATAAATATGAACAAAGAATAAGTAAATTTTATATATATAATTTATATATCGATCTCTTATCCCCAAAAGCGAAAAAAAAAAAGATTGTAAAACAAGTAGGAACTAAAAAGTGGAAAAAGCTAGTTTATATAACAAATCGGATTTAATTGTGATTGTTCATCTTTTGCCTAGACAACATCCTAATATCCAATTAAACGGGTATACTACTATAAATAATATCATGAGTTCTAGTTACTTTAATTTTGTTGGCTTCTTCTAAAGGAGTTATACATTTAGAATCAACAATGGAATGCCTTTAATTAACCTAAAAATGGTAGGAACCATATTAATTGCACAGCTAGCCAAAGTGAAAACTAAAAAGGATATCAGAGGACGGGTTAGCTTCCTGGATACCTTCTACCTTAACGTACAGTGTAAGTATAAGTTATAGCATTCAACACTTAAGTATAACTTTATCTTATAGTCACTAATACAGGTTTTTTTGCCACATGGCATCTCCCCTAGCCTTAACTAAAAGGTCTTAAACAATAAGTTAAGAACGAGTTATTTATTGTTGATCGTTTGTGCTGATCTTGAGTTAGTTGTGACTGTTGTCTTATGAACTATTTACTAAATTATATTAATAAAATATATATTGGAATCCTCACTTCAAAGAATCTCTTATTGATTATATAAAATACGAAATACAAGCGGAATCTTTCTTATACTTGTTTAAATGCCGAAGTCTTGTAATGTGACTTCTTTATGTTCTTGCATTAGTTGCACGACATAAAAAAATTAATGTCATGACATGCGTTCAATTCTGACGTACAATTTTTGTTCATGTTCTGACAAAGAATAGTACATTTGTTGTTGGAACCTGGAGAAATTGCATAGCTAATCAATTAATATGGTTCCTTTTTTAAGGTTAATTAAAGGCATTTCATTGTTGATTCTAAATGTATAACTCCTTTAGAAGAAGCCAACAAAATTAAAGTAACTAGAACTCATGATATTATTTATAGTAGTATACCCGTTTAATTGGATATTAGGATGTTGTCTAGGCAAAAGATGAACAATCACAATTAAATCCGATTTGTTATATAAACTAGCTTTTTCCACTTTTTAGTTCCTACTTGTTTTACAATCTTTTTTTTTTTCGCTTTTGGGGATAAGAGATCGATATATAAATTATATATATAAAATTTACTTATTCTTTGTTCATATTTATTTACACCTTCTGAGTCTACATCGATAACACTCAACCCAATAGTAAGTATTAACTTATTTATCTATGGGACCACGCCTGTAATCGTTCCTCCTGTGAGAGTTATCCTAATCATCATGTTGGAAATAGATGATTTTATGTGAAAATTATGTTAAATTTTGAAAAGTATAATAATAGCAAATGTTTGAATAGCTGAAAAATAGATTCAATTAATTAATAATTGATTGAAGTCTAGAACTACCTAATAAGCAACTACATTGGATAGCTTATGGAATAGGAAGTACCGCAATGCCGGTTTACCAAAGTAGCTTATCAAGATAGCTTATCAAGATAGCTTATCAAGATAAGAGATGATCAATGAAGGTATTGTAGCCGATCATATTGATGAAAGGTTTGGAATAATGAACAACAAATATATATCCAGTATAATATAAATAGGACATAGTTTCTGTTTATTTAAATTATAACTTGAATAGTTTTTATAATTATCAATTAATACTATAGAATAGTTGTTTATACCCAATCAATAAAACTATAATTAAAACAGGTTACATATAACGTATTAGGACATGAAGGATTTTATATTGAAATCGCACACCTTTTCCAGTAGGGAGAAGCGTTATATGTAATCATCTATTTCCAACATGATGATTAGGATAACTCTCACAGGAGGAACGATTACAGGCGTGGTCCCATAGATAAATAAGTTAATACTTACTATTGGGTTGAGTGTTATCGATGTAGACTCAGAAGGTGTAAATAAATATGAACAAAGAATAAGTAAATTTTATATATATAATTTATATATCGATCTCTTATCCCCAAAAGCGAAAAAAAAAAAGATTGTAAAACAAGTAGGAACTAAAAAGTGGAAAAAGCTAGTTTATATAACAAATCGGATTTAATTGTGATTGTTCATCTTTTGCCTAGACAACATCCTAATATCCAATTAAACGGGTATACTACTATAAATAATATCATAAGTTCTAGTTACTTTAATTTCATTGGCTTCTTCTAAAGGAGTTATGCATTTAGAGTTAACAATGTATTTTGATTATAGTTTTGTTTATATGATGTAATTCTAGAGTACTGAATTAGGTATTCAACTATTATGTATATTAATTGATAATTCTATATAATCTATTTATTCATAAATCAGATAGAGAGAAACCTATCCTATTTATGTTATTCAATTATACAAATTACATAGCATTGATTATCATGTTATTGTGAAAACTAGAAAGAATAGTACAATCATTATAATTAGAAATATTAATCATATGATCATAAGAATATGAGGTGATATGAAAAGTGTTTTAATTGTAGTTTTATTGAATGGATATAAACAACTATTCTATAGTATTAATCGATAATTATAAAAACTATTCAAGTTATAATTTAAATAAACAGAAACTATGTCCTATTTATATTATACTGGATATATATTTGTTGTTCATTATTCCAAACCTTTCATCAATATGATCGGCTACAATACCTTCATTGATCATCTCTTATCTTGATAAGCTATCTTGATAAGCT
>JAKTSJ010000109.1:0-11201 GCA_030580115.1 Kregervanrija pseudodelftensis | reverse complement strand
TTAACTTTTTATAAATTCTTTTTAATAGCGTTCCTAGGTTCGTTACATTTACTGATTCGTACGTTAGTATCCAAACTACGTTGTCTGCTGATTCAGTTCAAATATATGTATGATTTTAAATTAACTTAATTTTATATAAAAAAATGTCACACTGACTCTCAAAAACAACTTTTGCAGTTTTAATTCACCCTTATGCCAACCTTGTTAATCATTAACACTATTGTAAACATCTTCAACTACAAGAAATAAAAATGGGTTTGTCCTGAAATGATCACTTTTTTCCATGTTTAAAGAAAATCCTTCATCACTGCTTTTAGCTAATTTCATCCATTCCACAAAACTATCGGAGGTACTAGACACTTTATACTCATTTACGTATCTAGACCAAAGATCATGTAACTCCGTATCTACTTTCCAAATCTTAGCCAACTGTCGAGAAAGCTCTATTTGTTCTTTGTAACTTCGAGTATTTTTTGAATAATAGGCTCTAAATGCAGTAAAACCATTTAATAATGTATTAGAACTTGTCCTTTGATTATTGATAAATCGTTTTTGTTGAACTGAAAAAGCGGAATCATTCTTTTTGATATCGATTGAAGATTCCATGGAATACTTTTGCAACAAAGCTTTTAACTTCACGGATGGCTCCAAAAGACTAGGAGTTTTTTTTGATACAAATATCCTTATAATTGGCTTGGTAACAGCGGTGTTATGTTTAAGTTTTTTCTTCAAGGTGACTCTGAATTTTCCAGATCGGCCCTTCTGAGTACTATTGTCAATTGGAATCATTGTAAATTTTCTGGGATTAATATCGATTTTTGTCTTTTTCACAGATTCAAACTCTCAACGTATAAGTTATTCTGCTTGGACATAACATGGAATATATATTTTGCAGAGCCCCTGAAAATTGTATAATGTCAAAAAATTATGAAACACATTGTAAATAACCGCACAGTACAAATTTCAGATAGTATCGCTAAAATTGCTATTTGCGTAAAATTAAGATTAAACTACCCACAAATACACGCTCCAATTTGTAACGTTTTAAGTTATGCATAGTAATAATTCTAAAGTAAAAAATTCTCCTGTGAATAATTAACCCTAAAACAGTAATAGTCCAATTCAGGCATACCCAAAAATACAAAACTATCTTAGATGATTTACATAGAAATATTTTTTAACACATTTATTATTATCGCCTATATAATGAGTCAAAACACATTTGCAAGCAATACCAAAAAAAAAATGAAAAGAAACCTTTTAAATTATGAAGCAAAGTGGTGACTTTTAAATAATGCAAAATAATTTTGGGGATTAGCAATGCAACACTTTGAGAATTTCAACAGATACAGGGTTCTCCTTCTTTTTTCTCCTCTTATTGGAAGCCCAATTTTTTATCTGTGTTTCTTGAAGACCTGTTTTTATTTTTAACTCCATAATATCATCTTTTGTAAGATAAGGATTATCCGCATTTTCGAAGTACCTATAATAAGCGTTAGTAATCAATTTTGAAGTATGATATAAAAATCTATTTCCACACATACCATGAATTTAAAACATTGACAACACTTTTTGGCAATCTCTTACTTTTTTTCCCGTCTTGAAATGATTCTAAATCATCACTATCTGATCTTCGCAAATCTATTTTTTTAGACTTCTCATACGTGATGGTAGAAACAGCAATTATTTCATTTTTTTCAGGGGTATCCGCAGATAAACTGAGTGATGTCTGGTCGTAAAAAGATTCTGTTGTTGTATATTCCTGGTCCAAAGCGGTATTGTCTTGGTAATGGAAACCACATCTAGCTTTTAAATTCAGTCGTACACCCAGTATAAATGATATTGACTCCGATACTTCATTAATTTTTTGTAATATAATCTTACATTGTTCATTTAAATTACCAGAATTAATAACATCAGTTAGAATCTTTAAATTGTTAGTAAAAATACATGAATCGAATTGATACAATCAAAATACTTACTTCCATGTCTTGGCTTAAATTTTCTTGAATGTAATCTGCTTCTATGGGAGAACGTGATAACTTTTTCAGTAATGAGAATAAATTATCATATATATCGGTTAATCTTAGCAAAAGGTTAGTATATAACGAAAAAAAATAAGAGGATAATCACTTACTTTTTGTTGTACATTCTTAAATATAACGATAGATATTTAATCGTAACTTTTCTGTAGTGGGTATATACGCTGCACTGGTTTACGGTTTGAATAACAAAAATGATATCTTTAGGATTTACGAAGGAAGAAACGAAGAAGAATCAGAGGCAAATCAGAGTAACTGGGCGAACGTGGAAAATGTATCATATGAAACATTACTTTAAAGAGAACTGAGTTGTTTTTCAACATGAGTTATTTCATCGCTATTTAAAGATTCGCATTGTTACAAATGGATTGAAAAGTTTTTCTTACCTATCAGAAATGATATAAGACAGAAACTGCGATCAGGCTCCAAAGAAATATGAAAAAACAAATATGAAAAAAAGTTCTTTCTCACATTTGAACCGGAGACTTCGATACTACTGGTGTAGCGAGTAATCAACTTAGCCACAAGAGCGTAAGATAAAATGTTTGCGTATTTATGGTAGCCCCTTCCCAAAAGTATTAATTTACGGCAGTGCAATGTAGCAGAACAGTAACCAAAGCAAAATAGATTACATTCAAGTGATCAGTTTTGTTGTAACCCTGCAAGATATGAACTTAACAATTTATCAATTTCTTATGAGATTCCATATCATGGCTGTTGAAGTGTTCACATCTTTTTAGCTTAATTGATAGTTATTCGATTTAATAATAATCAATCAGTTGAAAATATATGTTGTTGGAACCTGGAGAAATTGCAGCTAGTCAATTAATATGGTTCCTATTATTAGGTTAATTAAAGCCATTCCATTGTTAATTCTAAATGCATAAATTCTTTAGAAGAAGCCAATGAAATCAAAGAAACGAAAGCTCATGATATTATTTATAGTAGTATATCCAGTTAATTGGATATTAAGATGTTGTCTAGACAAAAGATGAACAATCACAATTAAATCCGATTTGTTATATAAACCAGCTTTCCCCAGTTTTTAGTTCCTACTTGTTTTACAATCTTTTTCTTTTTACTTTTGGGATAAGAGATCTATATATAAATTATGTATACAATTTAATTATTCTTTGTTCATATTTATTCACAACTTCTGAGTCTACACCGATTACACTCTAACTAATAGTAATTATTAACTTATATATCTACGGGGTCACACCTGTAATCGTTCCTCCTGTGAGTGTTATCCAAATCATCATGTTGGAAATAGATGATTACATATAACGCTTCACCCTACTGGAGGAGGTGTGCGATTTTAATGTCAAATCCTTTATGTCTTAATATATCCAATTCTTTCATTCGATTTAACGCTAAATAAAAATTAATATTGTTGTTAGCCATATACATATACATATATATATATATATTATTTTATTTCATTCTTATTTTTCAAATTTTTTTTAGGATGTATATTTTACTTTGTTATCAGTATTATCAATTGCTCCTGAATATACCATCGGTCAATAACCATGTCTTATTGCAGACACCATTGTCTGATTTATCTTTGACTTGTCTTTTTCTAAGATTACCTAATCCCACTTCTTCTAATTCAAATATCTAGGATTACAATTAGTTTGTCGCGTTACTGGTGCGATATGGGGTCTTGATGTAAATTCCATGATGTTATTATACGATTCATAAACACTACCTAATTAGATGCTTCAATACAACATATTTTTATGGTTGATATAATTAATTAATTGTGACAATTTTTCCAGCCCATTTATTATAGTAAATGTAAATCTTACAAGCCAAAAAAAAAAATTTATTTAGGGATAACGATATCTCAATCAGATGTAGTTGAGGAAAAGTTGTGATTGCAAAATGCAATTATTGAAGTAAAATAAAGTGTTTCCGATAAATAACTCAAAATCATTGTTAAAGGCTCAATGATACTAATAGGTATGGTAAATATATATGTATCAGATACAAGATTTACAAATTGAATAGCCTATACAAAATTATCAATAAAATTATAGAATATTTGAATAAGAACAATAATAGAAACGGCAAAACTCAATCGCATTGAGCGTCAACACATATAATAGCAGTAATATCAATAGCAACAATCACAGCAATAATAGTAATAATAATAATAACCATGATAACAATAATAACAATACTAATAACAATACTAATACAAATAATAAAAAAAATAAAAGGAATTACAATAAGAATTATTACAGTCATAATATTTCACCTTCATAATCTTATAGAAGCTCCCATTTTTCATTTTTTTACGATAAAACAGTTTTTTTCCACAAAAAAAAACTGTTTTGTCCTATTTTTTTTATTGTATAATGAAGAAATATTGCATTGATAGAATTATAGATTTTTTCTCGCAAAAATGGTTTCAACCAATAATACAACGTGATAAAAACAATACAAAAAAAACTCATGCATCATTACTACAATCTATTCATTAGCAACTGATAAATCTACTACCATATTACAAAGCATCCTTTAAAGTTTCTGTCAATTCTCCTCGTAAATAAAAAAAAATAAAAAAAAAAACGAGAAAAAAATTGTTGCATGTTTTAGAAAAACCTTTTGATATGAAATAAGTTTTTGTTAATCTCAAAATACAGATTGATATCGAGAAGGCCACTTTTTTTTAATACCTGTCAATTACCCATCATCAGGTTATCCAAAAATTAGCGAATGAAATTTAATATTTTAAGCTTGTCTTAATTTTTCAGACTTTAAAGATCATGAAATAATTCAAACTAATGTAAACCATGTTGGAAAATTTGGTTACAATTTTATATGTGTTGATTCTGTATGTACCATAAATAAACAGTGTTTACAAATTTTTAACTGGCTATGTTAGTTTTTTCAAAGACTTTAGTACTTTTAGCCAACATCAACCGGTTTTGGAAGGTGCATATGCAAAATAAGTGAAGAAGTAAATATTTTTTTCTAGAACACAGTTAACTACATCGTAGTTTATTTTTGATATGTCATTAAAATGAAAACCGTAAACTCGATACATCTTCAGAGAAATTTTCCGTTCATAATTACGTTTTATCGAAAGCTATATTTAACGATGTCATAATAGGCTGCTGCCAACAAGCTAATCAACTAATACCAAAATAAAGAACTCAACGTTATAGTAGCTAAAAGCCAAAGTATTTTTTTCTGTTATAAATCAGGTTTAAGAAGAAAGAGATTTTTTAATTTTAAGATAGTATTTTCTAAAGACAACTGAAAATATTATAATGGTAATCGTAATTAAATTTTTAACCAAGAATGGATTTCTTTACTTTTAATTTAAACGTAATACCATTTTTCAACAAAAATACAGTTCTGATAATTCAAGCTTGTGAAAAAAAAATATACTGAAGTATTGTAGGTTTCAAAAAACTTTGTGTCTACTTTATTAATGCAAATTGTTTTTGGAAATCAATTTATCCTTGAACTCACAACACAAAATTGTAATGATAATTAAAAAAAACTAATATTCAGAATTTAATTACTTTTAACTTGAATGGTTTATAAAATTCTATGATATTTGTATGAACAAATATACAGATTTCCTAGTGTCCGATAGTGGAATGTATCAAGCGGTAATGACCATAAACAAGACATATTATGATCTACATTAACTGTTTTCGTATCAGATCGTGTAATAGACAAATGGTACATACCATCTTTCGTTAAAAGAATTTGCACGCAACTTTGCCCATTAAGTAATTTCTATTTTTACCTTACGTATATATAACTTCCTAATAAAATACCTAAAAATAAGTATTAAGTAGATATTCAGTATTAGTCGAATTGTTATTCTGGTTCAAGATATCTTGATACATGTTATTCAATAAAAACCAGGAAGATTTATAATGAATTCAGCTTAGAACCATTCACTAATTTGATTGTAGCACTAGAACGTTCTCTGAAACTATACAAATATTTTTTTTATAGCTTCAGTGTTATGCCTATATTATATTGCTTGATTATTAACTCGAGATAAACGGCCGAGATTCGACATGAATGCTTCATTTAAATATACTGAAAATGGGTCTGTTGCTTTCTTTTCTCCTCTTCCTTTCTTTTTAGTACATCTACATCATTAAATTGCGGATCTTTTATCAAGCTAAGGTCATCAGCAAACATGTTGTCTATAGTTGTATTCGTCATTCACTAGTTGTTTGTGAAATGTTTTAACTTAACTTTTGTCTTCATTTGGATGCATATTTTTCGGTCTATTTTCCCCCATAATAATGTTTTAAAATGATGAGCATTAATTTGTTTTAATTTCAAAAATGAATCTGTAATCGTTGATAAGGAGGTTGATGAATCATCTAGCGTTGTGAAGTCAGAATATTTTTGATTTACCCATAATAATCTTTATCGCTTTCGGTGGCGAATAAATTGTTCCTCATAATTTTTCGCTTTGTCATAATTAATAGTTGTCTGACGATCTTTTTGTTTCATATTTATCTCAAAACCGTATCACTCATTCTATTATAATGTAATCCCCTGCTTGATGATCACTTTCACATCTTTTCATTCTTTTATTTTCATTCCCTTTTTCTTTTTCTTAATTCATAATTTGATGCTTTTCAAGAAATAATGAAAATGATGAGTTATTGAAAAAAGTGGGCAAGCGTTAAAGATTTAAGATCAACCAGCATATCATCAATTTTAGTTAAGCTTATTTGGATATGTATTAGTATTTGATGTGTGGTAGAACCAGCTATAAATATATTGCCAAAAAAGTACTTGATTAAAAACAAGGTATACAATAACCTGTCTATGAGACATTTGCACTATCAAGCACATGCTTCTTGTTAACTTCATTTACTGTCTCATTACTATGAAAGCATGTGCCATTGTTCACTCTGTGGATCGAATGCTGCACATTGCCAATAATCTTTCACCAAGTAAATCATTTACATAATTTATTTTTGAATATATATGGTTTATCCTAGTTGCTTGCATCGGTAATTATTTAATTTGTCATAAATTTAAGATTTTCTTATTTTAATTGGATGTTCGTCTTGTACCGTAAATATAATCACTATCATTTGTATATTCTAGTAGTTTTATTTGAAGCTCTTTGTATCTTTGACGCTGTGGGTCATAAAACGACCATATCTCACCAAGAAATATTTACCCTTGTTGTCTTCACGTTCTCCTCAAAATGGTGTGCAATATAACATAATTAGGGACGATAAGGATCATCATAATATTCTTTGAACATTTTCACGAAGAAACAAATAAAACTTATACAACCACGTTAGTAATATGTTACATATGAACTAATTACCTGGCTTATTTATAATCCTAATAATAGTATGAATAAATAATTTACTTCCAACATGATAAAATATTTGATTTCGAATATATTTATTAGGTAAAAACAAAACAAATCATACCAACAGATAATAAGTTTAAACTTTTTCATATCTACGAGTTAATTTTGACATTACTAATTTTCGTTATACACGTCGTCTGAAATCGTAAAAATTAATCACTTTCGTTATAATCAAACATTGACTAAAACGTAAAGTGGATTAATAAGTTTTTTTAGTTGATTACCAATACTTGAGGGAATGCAAATACTTTTGGTGCTTGTGCAACAACGAGTTTATTTGAAATCCTAGGCTTCCAAACCAACATGACAAAAATATCAAATCTGATAACTCAGATTTTAAGAAAACCCTAAGATAAATGCACTACCATCAACTGAATCATTAATCAAAACCCTAAGTCCTGATATCTGAACTTTTTTGAATCATTGCCATAAATATATCTAATTAGGTTATTGTCAGAACCTTTGTTAATAAAATAAACATTAAGCCTCAATAATGAAAATGTGTATGTTTTAGTTCTCTGTAATTAAAAAGCAATCGGAACGAAATTATAAAGTATGCGCTTTGCACCAACATACACAATAACCATATAATTTATTTTTATAAAAAGCATGCTTGGTCTATGAAATGATTGTCTTAATTGTAAAACATTTTCGTTTAATTCATTAGCTGATTTAAAATCGGAAAACTATATCTTTTTCGGATAATCTGCAAGTTGAAATAATGATTTGGGACCAAGATAAATAGAACCAAAGGCTGAAATATCGTTAATCTTTCTTTTTTCAAGATATAAAATTTGTACCATTTGTTTTGAATGTGTATGCGTAAATAAAAGTAGTTACGCTTTTTAGAAATAGTTTAAAACTTAGTTGGGCTAGCTATCGGTTAAGAAATAGCTGAATACAGTTTTTTTACGTAAAACGCAGAAATCTACTGATATAAATTCATTAATCGAGACTATTGATTTCATAAATATCCATTATATTATGATTGAATTTCAGTTTATTATGATCCTTAAAATCAGAAAGGTTATGACAAACTTGAAACATTCAATTTTGAGTAATCTGATCGTGGAGTTGTATAGAAGGAATGTCAGTCTTCTGGGTGTAATGTGATATCATGAGTTACACTCATTTTGCGTGATGACAGGATAGCGATTTATTTTACTTAAGTTCAGCTTTTTGGCGCGATATTTTATGACCGTTTTATTGCAATATAGGCCTCCAGTATTAATATGATTTCCATTGGCACTTGAATCAGGTCTGGTGCTTTAGATTTTTGATGTTATGACTACAACATGGTTCATAGTATAAAATCAGTACCGATTTTAATTGAATCTATATAGGGTATCATATTATATATATAATTTTTAAGGTTACTTCCAATTTTTAAACTGAATAGAGATATAAGTATCCACCTTATATATACATCATTACACACCACAGGAAATATTTTGACTGGTTTATTTCCTATACCGTTGAATAATTGTTTATATAAACATCTTCAATTCTGGCTGGTCCCACAGCATCAAGCGATCTCTTTGTAATAAAAATGTTCTCTAATCTTTTTCTTTTGTTATTCCCGTTAAAATATCTGAACCGGTCCTTTGATGTCGGTTGTTCTAAGCTATGCTGAAGCATAGATTCCACACAAGTCCTTATCAATGGTTCTTTTCTCCTTTTCTGCCTTGCTCTATCTGTTTTCAGCAGCAGATTGAATCTTCGCTTATAATATTCGCCCTCTTGCTTTGCAAGATAATTCACATACTTATCAAACATCTTTGTCCTTTTAGTCCATATCTATAGTTAAATCGTTAGTACTCGTGTCATAACAATCTGATAATAAAGTTGATACTTACAAAGGAATACAATCTTGAAATATTGCTGAAATCATTGATTGGGGTTTCAAGTGTGATCGCCTTTTTCACTAAGCCTCTGAAGATCATAAATTTATTTCTAGGTTTTGGTAAAACAATTTCTAATTTTGATTTCTTTATTTCTTTTAACTTATTTTTATTGAAAACGTCACCCGATCGAATGGTATCTGCGAATTCAAAAGTTTCGACAAAAAAGTGATTGTCTCGCTCTTTGTCCAGATTATTGTTGCCATGATGATCACTAAGAGTAAATGTATACATATCTGTGGTTCTAGGTTAAGTTGGCACAAAAATAAATATATGATAAATAATTTGGCATAATTGAAAAAAACGTATTCTTTTAAATGCGATTTTTTATGGGATATATAAATATTAAAAAGATGAGGAAGATAACTGTCAGTTGTCCACTGCCATTTTTTTGAAACAAAAATGTTTCGTAGATTTGAAACACAAGCTATCCCCTTTTTCGTACATGCATTTAACTCTGAAGTAACTTAAATCTATTATAGATACGCCACTGATATCCTAAAGGTTCAAATTGCTATAAAACTTTAAGCAGACATATTATCATCCTTTTTTGCAGCTATATAATAGGGTAACGTGTCGTTAATTCTTTTGGAAATTATCGGTAGAGGTTTCAGTGTTCCAAATTGGAGATCATTTATATATATCGTGTGGTACAAAAATAGATATAAATTTACCGTTTCAGTATCATTTTGATCGTTTAATTTTGTTTTTTAAAATATACAACAGTCTGACTTGACTATTATAAAATGGACGTCGATAACTCAACTAATTCCGTAGAATCAAGTCTTTTACCATTGTTCATGATATGTAATTTGACAAAAGACTTTAGAGACAATATTGAAAAATCACAAGAGAAACAGCTTCCTATAAACTATAGTCTTTTCGAAATAGATGAATTACCTGATGGGAAGTCAGATCAGTTGATGCATGTGGTTAACGACTTTGAAGAATCTTTTAAAAAGGAAGCAAATATCTTATTAAAGAATGAATGTAGTGATCAAGATATAGAATCTCTATTTTTGAATTACAAGAGTTATTTGCTTTCGTATTATTCTGCAAAGAAGCAATATTTTGGTATTATGAAGAATGCATTGACGTTAGATGATTCAAGCTTGATTTACAATTCAAGCTTTGAAAGTGACTTTTCAGAGGATAACAAAGAACTTTTTTCATTTGATACTGATGATTTTGTATTTGTGAATGGATCAATTTCGTCTTCGACTACACTAGTGCCTGAAGTATGCCCACAAGAAATGAAATTTAGTCATTCTCAATTATGTAATGGGCCTGATAATTTATACCCTGATTACATGCAATTTCATCATCAATATAATGGAAATATTAACTCCAAACCACTGAATGAAGAGATATTTGCTTTCAAAAAGGCTGACTATGACTCCAATATAATGGAAAAGAAAAATAATGACTTAATTTTTAATAGGAGAAACTCTTTGGATTCTTCTTCAGATACATCTGATTCTAGGAAAAGAAATTCATTATCAAAAGAGAACCGAATCTTATTGGAAACAGTATTTTCAGTAAAAAAGTTTCCAAATTCTACCGAGAGAAAGTTACTTGCTCAAAAATGTCAACTCTCTCCATCTCAGATACGTGTTTGGTTTACTAATAAAAGAGCTCGTTGTAAGCCTTGTTAGTGTGCCATATTGTATTGTGAAATTATAATTATCTTTGCTTTGATATTTCGCCGAAATGATATTTTTGTTTAATGTTTTTACAGGTTTTGTTCTCAGCGTTTCCTGGGCTCAATAAAAGGTTATGTAATGAGTTTGAATTTATATATATTGAAAAATATTTTTGATAACAAAAGAGTGTACGTATTATTTGCTATATATAATAAAAGTAAACGTGAAGAAAAAT
>JAKTSJ010000108.1:0-11428 GCA_030580115.1 Kregervanrija pseudodelftensis | reverse complement strand
CATCGATTACACTCAACCCAATAGTAAGTATTAACTTATCTATCTACGGGACCACACCTGTAATCGTTCCTCCTGTGAGTGTTATCCTAATCATCATGTTGGAAGTAGATGATTACGTATAACGTTTCACCCTACTGGAGGAGGTGTGCGATTTCAATATAAAATCCTTCATGCCCTAATATTATCCTAATCATCATGTTGGAAATAGATGATTACATATAACGTTTCACCCTACTGGAGGAGGTGTGCGATTCCAATATAAAATCCTTCATGTCCTAATAGTACTTTTCAAAATTAAACATAATTTTCACACCAACATAATATTTTCATGTTATTCCCAGTTTAGCTTTCACTTATTTTGGAGCAGAGGTTTCCAGAAACAAATGTCAAATATTTTAACATATTTTATCAAAATATTTAAGACCGGGTGGCCAAGCTGGTTAAGGCGTGCGACTGTTAATCGCAAGATCGAGAGTTCAATCCTCTCCCTGGTCGAAATTTTTTTATTTTAAATATTTATAATTTGGTTGCACTTTTTTAGCTTGTCAAAGAGTATTAATATAAAGTTGAAACAATCAGAAGCCACTAAATTTGTTGATGGGTATTATTTTATGTTAGATATTATCTGGTATTGAAGTGCTATGCGGAAAAAAAAAACTAAAAATGAAATCCACCGAAAAATTCCAGCAGAGGAAATTATCAAATACGGCAGAAATTTCAGATTGGAAATAGAATTGATCTTGCAAAATTTTTTTAACTTCTTTAGCATCAAATTAACCACTATATTATACATGCCAGTACATAAAATGTATCCGGATATTGCAACACCCCAATCAAATTTAAGTTCAAATATGCAGGTGGTTAATAATCCACAAGTGAAAGAGAAATCTCTTATTCCATCGATAACTGCAGTAATGTTGACGAAAAAAGAAAACAATAAAGATGACGAAAAAGTCAAAGATGAAAAGAATAAACAAAAGGAAACTGAAAAGGAAAAAGACAAGGAGAAGGACAAAAAGTCACCTCAGACCGCATCTTTTGTTCACAAATTATATTCAATGCTTGAAGAACCTCTATTGAATGACATCATTTGGTGGAATGAAGATCAGTCAAGATTCCTAGTCTGCCCCAATGAAGAGTTTACTAAAAATTTAAGCAAATACTTTAAGCATGCAAACATTGCTTCATTCATTAGACAGTTAAATATGTATGGTTTTCATAAGGTTAATGACTCATTTCACAGTAATAATACTAGTACAGATGATGAAAGTAATTCAGATTCAAGATTATCTAAAAATGGTACCCCAGTTTGGGAATTCAAGCATAGTTCGGGTACTTTCCGAAAAGGTAATGTTGAAGCTTTAAGCTCAATAAAAAGAAGATCTTTCAAAAACGCTTCAAGTGAAAAAGAAGTTCATAATTTAAAGTTATCTTATGATATGAATAACCCTATAAACCCCAATGAATTTCAAAGTTATACTCCCCATAGACTACAAGTTCCAACAAGTCCAAGCGATTATGAATTACATGATGATAGGGTGTTTACTTCTCAACCTTCCGCACAAAGTCAGCAAACCCAGATATCACAACAATTGCAATACCATCAGCCTCTGATTCAACAGTCTTGCCAATCACTGCAACAATCTCAACAACAGGTACAACTACAGCAACAGCAATTACAGCAACAACAATCATGCCAACCCCATTTGCAACAATCTCAGCAACAATTGCAGTTACAGCAACAGCAACAATTGCAAATAAAACATCAACTGCAACAGCAACAACAACAACTGCAACTTCAGCAACAACTGCAGCAACAACTACAGCAACAACAACAACAACAGCAACAACAACAACAGCAACAACAGCAACAACAGCAGCAACAACAACAACAACAGCAACAACAGCAGCAACAACAGCAGCAACAGCAGCAGCAACAACAACAACAACAACAGCAACAACTACATCAACAACATCAACAACATCAACAACACGATCACGAACAGCATCAGCATCAACATCAGGTGCAACAACAAAATCCTGTTGCTCAGGAGCAAAAACAGAATGAACTTCAAACTCACCAACAAACTTTTGTTTCCTCCAACCAAATACCCCAGTATTATGACCATAATCAAAGTTCTAATTGCAATCATTATAACGAACTTTTTACTTCTTATCAAGATATTTCTAAAAAGTATAGTCATATTTATAAAGTTAATCAAATTTACAAGGAAGAATTGTCAAATATTAATTATGATTTTGTTAGCTTGATTGATATTATAAAGGAGAATATTGGAATAGCTTCAACTTCTAATGAGGATGAATCTAATTTGAGAGTCTTAAATAGTCTAGAAAGTGCTAGAAATAAAATTTTACAAAGAAGTGCAATTAGAGATATGACCGTCAAGAATATAGCTCAAATGGGTTATTATGGGGATTCCAGCCTTCAACCAATTCCATCACATCAATTCCTTCATCAATCGCAATCGGGAACACATTCACAATCCAATCCACGGAATCCTTCTACAACTTCAGCTACAAGTAATCCATATTTCAGTAATATTGGTCCTTATCCTTATTTACCCGATGCAAGCTATCAACAGCAAATTACATCACAGAATGAATCTCCATTTCTACATAAAGATATCCGATATAGCGTTTCTCTTTCGTCGGGTAGGTCGAGAAATCCGTCAATTTATGATCCTTTACAACCATTACCTGTTCATCAAAGGCAAATTTCCGCTTCTCAACCAGCAAATATAATTTTATCACCAACAGGCCATCCATTCTCAATTCCACCATCAAATGGAAGTACTACAGCTCCACCTCCATTACCATCGGCAGCTACCAATAATGGGAAAGTTTTATCAAATTTTCCAGGCACGGTAATTTCAACTCCATCTGATAATAGTGATAGATCTTCTGGAGATTCAGGACATCCCCAAGTTGTACCTACTAAGATTAATGCTAATGTCAATATAAGTGCACAAGTCCATCCACAAAGTAGTTTTTCACCACCAACGTTACCCCATCATGAAAACGGTAGATCAATTAGTATAGGATCAGAGCCTCCATTTAATTCCAAAACAAATATTGGGAACACTAATACTACCCACAGTATCGAAAGGACAAGAAGCTCGTCGACTACTTCGCTACCTTATAGGTTGAATGATATGAAAAGTTCGGAAGGTAAAAGAATAGGTTATAGTTTATATAATCCTCCAAGAAGTGTTCCTGTTGCCATGAACAATAATAGCGATGCAAAGCCAGAAAGGAGTAATTCTCTCGGATCGAACTCCAATCAAAGCGTGTATTCATTATTGAATCACAATAAGAGTAACAATAAGGGTAGTAATATTAAGGATAACAATAGTGATGAAAACGAACGAGATATTAAAAGAGCTAAAATTTAAAAGAAAAGAAAACGAAGTTATGAAGTATAGATATTTTCTTGTATAATAGTATTAAATAAATGAATAAGTAAAAGAAAGAAGGAATAAATACAAGAAGTCAATTATCCATACAACTGTGACTAATCTTTATCACCAATTGGTAGTTTGCTATCTGCATTACTATTTATCAAAAGATATTTATTATTCCTTGAATCATTTAAAGATTGGAAATAATCATAGCCTGATAAAACTTCAATTTTATCAATTAGTAAACTATATTCACCAAATTTACCATCACTAATACTTAAACCGATTGATTTGATTCTGTCCTTTTCAAATTCAGATTGATATTGAACTTGAACGGTGCCTCCTGTTTGTAAGTACAAATTCGTTTAAATTAATAAAAATGTCTTGCCAAATATTGACACTATCAGAGTCATTTCTTGTAAATAACCTGTGTTGATATAAATCTGTCCTAGACATTGTATCTGTTTGTATATTGACCATAAATTTTCTGTTTGGAGTCATATTTAAAACCTTCAAATGTAAGACTTCAAATGGAGTAAAATCCCACCAAAAATTTGCTTGACTTTTCAAGAAATAGAACGGTTTGAATTGTGCATTTGGATCATTGTTTCTATTTTTGGTTTTAAACATGGACCAACCAGATTGTTTAACTTTGATATCCTTTTTAGGTAAAGTTGGGTTCAAATTTCCATGATAGTGACCAACTAGCTGTGAGTTTATACCAGGTCTAAAAGGTTCAAAGTATCCTGTGGAGTAGCCACCAAGGGAGGAATCGGAAGTTGTTTGAATTCTTGGAAATGTCTTTGGATCACTGAAATCAAGTAAGGTAAATTTTGTAGGTCTCACTGGTGCTTTTAAATGTTTGGTTATAAACTTAAACATTGTAGATGATGTAGGGGTCTTTAAATTTTAATATTTAAAGTAAATTATACTAAAAGAAAAAGAACTAGAAAATTAAAATTTGCCGGGAAAAGAAAAATTCAAATACATTTATTGGCAAATTATTATTATCCCTTCAGTTTATAATATCTGTTGAAGACTGAAGTGTTTAAAAACCATAAAAATGATCACCAATATCAATAGATATCTTCCCACTAAATTTGGTATGCTGCCGTTATATTGTGGTATCGAATTAATTCTGATTTATGGCATTATAAACAAAATGAGTGGTGTTTATGGTTTATTGTCATTATTTACAAATCATCCAATTAATTTTTTCCAATGGTTATATTATCTGACAAATTCATGTTTTGTTATACTGTATATAATTGGATTTATGAAAATAATTAAATATGAAATTAAGTTATTTTCCGTTGTTACTTTTAGTTATCTAGTTGATTCACTTTTAGGTTTATTATTTACGCCTTATTTTTCATGGTTATGGTTTTATGAGGAATATTCTAATAAAGATGAAGATATTGTTTCAAACATTGCAACAAAATTAGTTAAGAGGGTTAGCAAAGATTTGATAAGTCAAAGTGCAAGTGAAGGTTATGAAATGTTTGTTGTTGTGTTTATGATCGTTCTGAGTTTTGTTGTCAGAACTTATTTTATTTTGTGTATGCTAAGTTACTACAAAATGATTAAAAGAAGAAGTAGGTTTACTGATGGTAATAAGTTAGAAAAATTTTGTTATGATATCTTGAACAAAATATTATGTTAAATTGGAGATAAAGAAAAAAAATCGAAATGGCTTTTGATTGTAAAGAAAATTTTTTTATTTTTCATTATAAATTTCTGTCCGTTTTATTTACATGAATTTATAAATTTTTTTTTGCTTCACTTTTCTCAACTGTAATTAATATTAATATATCTAGATTATGTCAGACTATGATTCAGACTCTGATGATGAAAACTATAACAGATCCCAGTCTTCAAATGTTTTAAAAGAGAAAACAGAGTTACTAGAAAAATATTCTGAAAAAATAAATTTAAATAAATTTACCCCAAAGCATAGATTTACAAAAGATAAAGCGTTAAGAGCAACCGTTGAACAAGTTTTAGATCCAAGGACTATAAAATTTTTAGCAAAATTATTTAAAAATGGTACCATTACGAGGATTAATGGATGTATTTCGACAGGTAAAGAGGCAAATATTTATTATGCAGAAAATGAAAATATGAAAGAAGAATTTGCAGTTAAAATTTACAAAACTTCAATTTTGATTTTCAAAGATAGAGACAGATATATTGATGGAGAATTTAGATTCAGAAATTCAAAATTACAAAGTAATCCAAGAAAAATGGTTAAAATCTGGGCAGAAAAAGAATTCAGAAATTTAAAAAGAATTTATAATGAACCATTGATTAATTCACCTAAGCCAATTGATTTAAAAAGCCATGTCTTAATCATGGAGTATCTAACTATTGGAAATGGAGCTCCATCGCCAAAGTTAAAAGATTATGAATTTCCTGGTGGTCTAGATGAAACTATCAAATTTTATTACGAAATGATTATACTAATGAGATTACTATTTCAAAAATGTAGATTAATTCATGCAGATCTAAGTGAGTATAATACAATTATACATAAAGGTAAATTACACGTTTTTGATGTTTCGCAAAGTGTTGAACCTGATCATAAAATGTCAATGGATTTTCTAAGGATGGACATCAAAAATGTTAATGATTTTTTTAATAGAATAAAAAAAATTAATGTTTATCCAGAAAGAGAAATTTTCAAATTTGTTATTAGTCCTTGGAGAATTTTAATAAAGGATAAAAATGCGGAAGGTAAAGATGTTGAAAATATTGAATTATTAAAAGATTATTTGAATGGATTATCATTAAAAGAAGATGATGATACGGAAGATGAAATTTTTAGAAGTTTACATTTGGTTAGTAGTTTACATCATATCGAAGAAAGAGATTTCGCTAAATTTTTAAAGGGTGATATTGATACTTTAGGAGATTTAGTTGGTACGGTTAATGTTGAAGATAAAGAAAATGATGTGAATGAAATAAAAGATAAGGAAAACAGAGAAGAAAATGCTGATGAAGATGAGTCAAATGAGGAATTAGATAGTGATGAGGATAGTGAGTATAATGAGGATGATGAGCATGATGATGAATATAGTTTTGATGATGAAAAAGAATCCAAACTAAAAAGATTCCAGGATAAAGATGTTAAAAAGGAACATAAAAAGACAGTAAAAGAAGCAACTAGAGAGAAAAGAAAAAATAAGATGAAGAAGAATGTTAAAAAGAAATTAGTTAAAAAAGGTAAGAAGTAGTTGAATGCTTGGAAAAGAATAATTAGGCAAAATATTTTTGCTAAGAATTTATTAATTATAGGAAATAATAATAATCTTGTAATAATTAATAAATTGTAGAATGGTAATATTAAAAAACAGATTAAATTTAGATTGAACCACCAGTTCTTGAATCACCACCAATTATACCAGCCATTTCCAACAATGCTTTACCATCTTCCCAATGGTTAATATTTAGTCTTTTACGTCTTTCAGCTTCTCTATTTTCCCAATCCCATTTAAGTTTTTGTTCTTCAATATCTTCTAGATTACCACAACCCCAAACTTCAATCTCATTAATTTTGAACCAAACATCATTATTTTTTTGATATAATGATCTAAAAGTACCTCCAATACCATTAATCCTAAAATTCGCAATTTCCAAGTTATTATCTATTGTCAAACTGACTTCACCAGGATTAAATTTATTTTTTATTGGAGGTGGAGAACCAAAACCAATGCCACCACCGATTGTATTGAAATAAGCATAATGATCATTTAAATTATTTGACCTAAAAATTTGTTGAGTCGGGGAAATTTGGATTATAAAAGTTTTATTGTTTGAAAAATTACCTGAATTTGAAATTTGCCAATGAGTTGGAATAAAAATTGCAAACGTAATTTTTTCATCGGTTTTAAAAGTATGTTCATCCTTAGAATTATCTTCCTCGTTATCATTGTTATCATTATCATTATTATGAAATTTTGGAAAATTATTATAAAAATTAAAATAATTTAAGGGTTTTGTTTGCTTTGTTGGATTTGAAGGTAGAGATTTCCCTTGAACTAAAAATAATGTCGGAGCATTATATTTAAAAATGTGGGACTGGATGGAACGGATTGAAAAACCATGTTTTGACCCAACATAAAGTGGTAAATGTGGTATTATTGATATAACTGAATTTAGTTGTGAAATATTTGAACTTGAAAGTATTTTTGATTTATTCGTGTATAAATTATTAATTTTGACTGGATTATATAAAAGTGGTAATAATAATAGCTTTAGTGGTTTAAATAAATTCGGATTTATAATTGGAAATTTTTTAACAAATTCTTTATTTAATAACGGAAAATTATAGCTATTTAATATATTTTTAGATGACTTTATAAAAGTTTTAATACTATCAGAATAAAATAATTCAGTAGGTGGAATTGATGGTTGTGATTCGATATTTAATGAAAGTAATGGCAATAAAACTAAATTTAAATTATTAAATTTTTCAAAAGATAGATTACTAAATTCTAAAGTGTCAAATGATTGTATTAAAGGCACCAAGCTCCATTGGATTGAATTTTCAATGAAAATAACATCCATCAATTCGTTATCATCATATGATTTATGATGATCTGGATTTGAATTTGAGCTAATTAATGATAAATAAATTAAATTGATATAAAAATTCGGTATATTTATCAGTTTATTTAATTTTGAATGATCAAGTAATGTTAATAATATAACAAAACCTTGAATTGTAATTTTATCCGTTTTATCATGTGATAAATTTGGGAAATGCTGTAAGAAGCAGAGAGATTGAAATAGTTGGTCGGTTGAGGTATTTAACGGTAAATTTAGCAATGATAGTAATTGTTCTTTTGTAATTGTATCATGTGGTAACAATTGTGTTTTGTTTAAATTTTTAGCTAAGCATAAGAATTCAATTGGAGTAATATTATGTCTGGCATGATTGAAAAACAGCTTACATACTTGAAGTCTTGATATCTTTGAATCTTTCAATTTTTGATTATTAGAACTATTTGCTTGCCCCATTATTATTTATAGTGGAAGTTATGTACATTAAGATAATTACAATTAATTGCGATTATTTAAGACACCAAATTTTCAGAGTGAACTTGAAAAAATTGTGTGTTGTTTTTTTTTTGGCTTAAAAAATGATAACGTGTTTTTATAATTTTGTTATCAGATTTGTTTTTTTTCTTTCGTTATTATTAATATTCAAATAGTGATTTCAATATTTTATGTAAACTACAAATATATATTTTAAGTTAATCATATTTAAGAGGAAGACACGTTTCAATTTCGTTATTTTTATCATTAGTAAACCTGATTTTATATATAAATATCACATGTTATCAAGGGAAGCTAGAAAAGAATCTAGAAAAAGAGGTTCAGCTAGAAGAGTAATAGATTTGGACGATTTTGTTTTTGAAGCTCCACCTGTTGAATCATGTTCACAATCACAGTCACAATTTAAATTACTACCACAGAAACCACTACAACCACAAGTAAGAAAATCGCCGAGATTTAATAGGACCCGACCAGGTATTTCGAAAACCTTGCCTTCAAATTCTAAATTGAATAAAAAGACAAAAGAGAAAAAATCAAGCCAGAATAAAACGTCAAATTTCAAATCAAAAAAAGATAATTTAATTGATCAACATGATGATTACAATAATAATTTAATTGATAATAACGGCCATCAGTATACTCATCGACAAGAGTTAAACTCAAAATCTGAATATCAAGAACTAAGACAAGATTATGAGGATTTTATCAAAAAAGGTGAAAAACGTATTTTAAGTAAACATAATCAATTGACTCAGAGCCATCAAAGTGTTAAGGTTCAAAAAAATTCAAATAGTAATGTTAAAAATAAAATAACAAAAACTAAATCAAAAAAATTAAAAACCATTGAAAAATCACGATCGAAATCAATTCAAATTAAATATCGTCGTATACCCACAAACAAAACAAAATTGTTAGCAATTGATGTTATTTCACAAATTTTCGAAGATTATTTCTCGAACCAAAATAACCTAGATAAAGTAATGTACAAATTTAATCAAAAAAATGTAGATGAAAACATGGATGAGCTAAATATAAAGTTAAATTTCAAAAAGTTTTTTAAAGATTACAGAAAAAAAGTTTCAGCATATTTTGCAGATTTAATTGATTTACAACTATCTAACAATCTTATATTAAATGACTTGAATAAAGTGAACTCAGAAAAAAATAAAATTAGGTTGGATATATTCAATATCAGGGAAGAGAGAAATATTAACTCACTTGAATTGAAAGATTTACGGAACAAATTTTTAAAAATGAGAGAAAGTTACGGATTAAAAGCCAAAATGTATAAAGAATTGTTGGAATTACAAAAAATTAAAAATAACCACAATGATATGGAAGATGGAAATGTGAATGTGAATGAAAATGATGATTACAAGAATTTGGCAGGTTCGGTTGAATGGAAATTAAATCATTTAAGAAACACTTTCAATTCAAAAAATGGTTTAATAAACAAGCTGAAAAATGTTAATGAATTACTACGAAACCTCTATGAAAATATATAATATGTATGCATATGTAAACTGTGTTTGTAAACAATGTAAGATTACTTCAATATATTTGAATCTTCAATTCAATAATTCAATAACGACTTATTGTAGAAATATATTAATAATATAAATTGAAAACCAACAACGATTATAAAAAAGTATAAAATAACACTATATAAAATTAAAAAAGTATACTATTTTAGAATAGATTGAACTGTTTCACTTTTTTTTATTATTTTAAAATCTATTCAAAATCATCTGCAATTAGAGCAGCAATCATTCTATACAAATAGAAAAAGAACATAAATAAGTAAAATGCTAATTTGATAAATGATTCCTTTTTATTCTTGCTTAAAGTTCTGAAAATTTCTGTTGCATCTAATAAATGATTTTTCTTATAAATTTTGTTTGCATTATAAGCTAATAGTGGTAAATTCAACAAGAAAACAAACCAGTATCCGTTAACTAAAAATAGTAAGGATAATATACCATGAACTAAAGCTTTTGGTGTGATGTAAGTATTTAATTTATTACATAATTCAATTGGATTGATGTAATCGCATTCTAGATCGGAGTAACTGATGGTAAAGTAAACTTCGACAAACAAAGACAATGCGTTAATAATAACAGCTATAATAAACAAAAAAGTCTCTCCAAACATTTCAGTATATTTTAAAAGATGATTGGTTATAAAATTGTAGATAGTTATCAGAAACTTGAAGGAATTAACTGAATTAACTGAATTGTGTTGATAATTTTTCCACTTTTATTTGTGAGAATTTCTTGCTGATTTTTCCCGTTGCCGATTAATCTACCAAAACTGAAATCATTTTAATAGGTCAGCAATAGAAAATTCATCACCTTTCTTCTAGCTTAATATATTTAGCATTCATTCAATTTTTGTCTTTTTTGAGTCTGAGGGGTTATATGGAGTCATGCCTTTTAAATCTCTGTTTTGCTGTCATTTGTAGTCAACAGTTTTTAATATCAGGATATGATATATTAATTAGTAAGCAAATTCTTCACTTTTTGTTATAATATAAATATTGCATTAAACATTCTAATAAATAGATATAAAACTACTATCCATCACATGGCTCGTTGAATTTCGTTACAAAAAAACATTACTACAAATCTTCTTTGTTTGAAGGATAAAAAAATAAGGTCGTACCCGGATTCGAACTGGGGTTGTCCGGATCAAAACCGAAAGTGATAACCACTACACTATACAACCGTTTATAAATCTTAGAAGTTGATGCTTATTTTATTGAATTAAAACTTTTGCATAAATTCATCAAAGAGTGTTAATAGATGTTAGAACATAAACAAAAATTGTATGTCAGAATTGAACGCATGTCATTGTGAAAATTATGCTAAATTTTGAAAAGTATAATAATAGCAAATGTTTGAATAGCTGAAAAATAGATTCAATTAATTAATAATTGATTGACGTCTAGAACT
>JAKTSJ010000107.1:0-12239 GCA_030580115.1 Kregervanrija pseudodelftensis | reverse complement strand
TGTACTGGTTATTAATATAACTGTGCCTAAGGTAGAAGATATCCAGGTTAGCTAACCCGTCCTCTGATATGGCACCCATGCTGGGAGCATCAACAAACATCTTATGTCTGTGAACTATTTACTAACATTAGAAATTTACCATATATTCAGTTATCATGTCATCTCACGGAACTATCGAAGATTTAACTAAATCTATTGCCCAATTATCTTTAGATCAGAAAACCAATTTTAAGAAACTTGAACTACAAAATAAATCAAGAGATTCTAAGATTGAACAACTCACCTTAGATATTAAATCCAAAGACAAACGTATTGATGAGTTGCATGAATTATTCATCCTTGTTAATACCATTAATGACCGCGATGCGGAAGTCAAACTTGAAAATAAACTTCAAACTGTTCCAAAATTAAAGAAAACTCATAATTTTGATTTTTACAACTATTTTATATTTTGGACTTCACTTAAGAAAATTTTCATCAAAAATAAGTTTGAAAAATTTGTTGAAAATGTTGAAGCTCAGAATAAATCATTCATGATGGATAATGAGTCAGAAGAGAAGGTAATCGGTATGATTAGAAAAACTGTTGAACCTGGATTTTACTCCATTGTTGACGTTAATAATATTCTACCAATTGATGAAGCTTTGACAGCCGTTGCTATTTTGTTACGTCTTAAAGATCGTGCTATTGGAAATAACCCTACTGAAGAAAATTTCAAATCTCTTTTTAGAAAAATGAGATTAGGTGCTAACCAATATGATATTGACGAATACTTTTCCCGTATTCATACTTTAAATCAACAAATCAAATTGGCTAACGTTAATTTAACAGAAAACGTTATCGCAGGTATTTTATTTGGTAATCTAGGTGGTCCATATTTGGATTATGTCAGGAAAATAAACGATGATCTAAGAGAGATCACTGACGTTTCTGAAATATTCAATAGTATCCAAGATTTCGAGAAAGACATAAATATCGAATATAAAAGAGTTAAATTTCAAATCTCTTCTGCAGATGTTGGGAAGGATTACACTCAGAAGAGAAACAAAACTCAAATTACTTCATCATCTAATTTTAATTCTAATTCAAATCAAAATCGTTTCACTAAAACGAGAGGAGATAATATAAAATCTAGAAAATTTAAGGAAATCAACAATTCTGAAATAGTTGATAACACATTTGGCAACAAAAGATCGACTGCGAGGCTTCACACTTGCAATAATTGATTCAGGTGCAAGTGGAAGTATTACTCAACGTAAGAAGTTGCTCCATAACTATACTGATTTTGGGCTCACACATACTGCTATTGCTGAAACTTTTGATGGTAAACAACTTTCTGCTAAAGGTGGTGGTTATATTATACTAAATTTTGGGGGTAATTTCGTTTCAATCCCATGTCTATTCTTCCCTGGTGCTAAAAGAACAATATTAGCTGAAGAAGACATATTAAATGCTAAAATTCAATATAATGCTGCTATCAAGCCGAAATTGAAAACAATTTCATTCAAAGGTGTTACAATTCCATTGAAAGTTCACAACAATCTCACTTTTTTCCCTGACAAAATATTCATCATGAAAAATACTCTAGAATTAAATAATCTTCACTTGCGTTTTGGTCATGTTAATGCCAGATCGTTATTAGATTCAATAAATCACAAAACGATTGTTGCAAATGACAAAGACAAAAGAGGGTTAAATAAAATTATAAATGAAGATGGATGTGTTGCTTGTAAATTAGGAAAGGCTCGCAGATCTGGAGCTATTCAATTTTCAAAACACAAGTACATAATCAAAGCTCCATTTGCTAGAATTTATAGTGATGTTGCTCAGGTGAATAATAAGTATGTTAAACAGAAGGATCATAAATATTTTATATCTTTCAAGTGTGCTTTTACAGGGTTTACCAAAGTATACCTAATGTACAAAAAGTCAGAAGTTTATGAGAATGTGAAACATTACGTAAATTGGGTGAACAATCAATTTTATCCAAATAGAGTGTTAGAATTTTTCACAGATAAAGGTACAGAATATTTTGCAGATAAAGTTTCAAGGTTATTTATAGATAAAGGTATTGAACATCATTTCACATCAGGTTATACTCCAGCTTCAAATGGTAACGCTGAAAGAGTCAATTTAACAATTTTCAATGACTGCAGAACCATGTTGCATGCTGGTAAAGTTCCTCCGCAATTTTGGCCTGATGCTGTTATATACAGTTCTTATCTCAGAAATTATATATACAATACAAATTTAAAAGACTCACCTGCAAATAAAATAGGATATAGACCAATTGACTGCAAACATTTACATATTTTTGGTGAAAAGTGTGCTGTTGCTATACCTCCTTTTGATGGTGAAAAATTAGAAACTAGAGCTCATATTGGAATATATCTTGGTTATGATGAAGACACATACGGTCATATAATTTATATACCCGAGAAACCAGGAGATTTATCAGACGGATTTTTTGAATATACTAGACACGTTCAATTTTTCCCTAATAGTCCACTATATATGATGTCTTACAATGATACACCAATTGACAAAATTGATATTTCTCCTATTGACGACTTATACTTTCAAGATGATTTTATTAATGACAATGAAACCAACTCTCAACTTGAAAATGAAATAACAGAATTAGAATCACAAAATGAATTAGATGAAGAAGAACGAGAAGAAAGTGCTAAGGATAAACATATAGATTCAATTGATCACAGTGAAGAAAATTTAGAACCAATAGAAAATGATATTATTTCAATTCATAGTTCGGATTCTGAAATTGAAAGTGACAATTCCATTTATGATGCTGATATCCATAGTGACACTTCTCCAGAAGATCACAACCCATCCAAAAATATTTCCACTTCACCTTCCAAAACAGGTACATCAACTGACAATGAACTGCTCATACCTTCGTCTACATCAAAGGATCCTCCAAATGATACACCCTTATTTTAAATTAGCTATTACCAACTACGGTAAGTACTGTTTCTTTATTGACAGTTCTAAGACCTCTTAACTGAGGCTAGAGGGGATGTCATGTGGCAAGTCTACTTGTACTGGTTATTAATATAACTGTGCCTAAGGTAGAAGATATCCAGGTTAGCTAACCCGTCCTCTGATACACACTATAAGAAAAAATGTAATTAGGATATGGGCAAAATTTTTAAAGTCATTTAAATGTGCGCTTCCCTCCTTCATTAACGCTCGCCTCCTTGGCCAAGTGGTAAGGCGTCGCACTCGTAATGCGAAGATCGTTGGTTCAATTCCGACAGGAGGCAGACAGTATTTTTGTTAAATTTTCTTCGATTTATCACAGTTTTTTTTTTTTTTTTTTTTTTTTGTAAATCTTACACCTTTTTTTTTACAAAAAGACAAAACAAAATATATTAAATGCAAAAATTAAGTATTTGAAATTTTAATTAAAAACAAAATGATTATAAACAAATTTGCAACAGAAATCATGTGAGAAAAATATTCCCCAATACACTTTCAAACAGACTACTATAGTAATAAACGTAACAAAAAATCTAAGTCAAAACAATCATAATTTGAAGCTTTTAGTATTCAACGCCCATGACCATGGCCAATAATGCCATTCTAACAAACAAGCCGTACCTCATTTGTCTAAAGTAAGCAGCTCTTTGATCAAAGTCAACCTCTTCTCTAATTTCATTAACTCTTGGGAGTGGATGCATAACACACATGTGTTGCTTAGCGTAACCCAAGATTTTATTGTCAATAACATAGGAGTCTTTCAGTCTTTCATATTGGGCAATGTCCTTGAATCTTTCTTGTTGAACTCTGGTGCAATACAAGACATCAGACTTTGCAATAATTTCTTTTGACAATTCGGTTGATTCAGAACCTAGCATACCATTTTCTTTCAAAGAATCCCTCAAGTTTTGTGGCAATCTCAATTCAGGAGGAGAAATTAAGTTGATCTTAACTTGATAAAGCTGTAGTAATTTACATAAAGAATGGACTGGTCTGCCATATTTTAAATCTCCCATAAAGGTAACAGTAATACCATTAACAGTACCTAACTCTTCTCTAATAGTGAACAAGTCTAAAAAGGCTTGGGTTGGATGCTCTCTAGAACCGTTACCACCGTTAATAATCGGAACAGGAGAGTATTTAGCAGCAATATCTGCAGATTCTTCTGCTGGATGTCTTAACACAATAGCATCAGAGTAGCAGGCCATTGTTCTAATAGTATCTTGTAAAGTTTCGCCCTTTTTGACAGAGGATCCTTGTTCAGAAATCGAAACTACCCTACCACCTAATCTTTGCATAGCAGCGTTAAATGAAGATGAAGTTCTAGTGGATGGTTCAAAGAAAGCAGTAGTTAAAACCTTACTTTTCAGCAAATCTAAAACACCTTGTCTTTCAACACCTAATCTCATTTCCTGTGCAACGGTGAACAAAGCATGTAATTCACGTCTACCAGTTTGGCTAACAGACAGGATGCTCTTTCTCAAGAAAGGATTGTTCCCCTTGATGTAAGTAGCAATTGCATTTGGTGGAGATAATTCTCTTGGAAGTTGAGATGAGACTAAGTCAGCACCTGTAGGAAGATCAGTTTGTTCTTCATCCTTCAAAGAATCAATCAAAGAGTGTCTTCTATTGTTATCAAATGAAAATCTGGAGCTTCTTCTATTCATTGGAGAGGCTGCAGAAATGCCAAGAGGAGCAGAAATTGAAGAGCCAGATTCAACAATAGCAGATTCAGAGGAGATAGAAGAAGGATGTTGAACACTATTCTCTTTTCCCAAGGCTTCTTCAGCAATAAATTCACCTTCTAAACAGATGGTCTGGTTATTCATGTGAACTCTTTCAACAGCACCCGTAATAGATTTTGAATCAAATGGTGACCACGCTTTAACAGCAGCTTTCAAGGAGGATGATGCTCTATCAACATCTAAGTCAATAAATGAATCAACATCACCTAGCCCTAAAATTGCAATTGGGTTGTCATGAAATTTGGAAACAATATCTTCCATGGCCAATCTATCCTCGGAAACAGCCTTTAATAGTAAAGGCAAAGCATCTGCAAAACCTAAACCTGCAGTGACTGGTCTACCTAAGAATTTAGCCAACTTTGTTGGTAAAACTCCGATAGAGAAACAATCAATTGATTCTAAGTTATCCCATAGCGCCTTTTGATCTTCCTGTGTAGGCAAGAATGTAGCACCTGGGTAATCAGCTTGAGACAAGAATAAGGCATAAACCGAAACATCACAAGTAACTTGTAAGCTCTTTTGCTTAGACATATTAATCAAAGCCAGGTCATCTCTACCAGTAACTCCAGTAACATGAATCTTAGAACCAAACAGAGAAGCCAATAACAATAAAGAGGCCAAGGCAGTAGTTTTTGCATCAACAATAATTGGTTTGTTTTGTGGCCAGTTACCAAAATGAGCAGAAATACTAGCAATATTAGCAGAGTTGAAATCTTCAGCATTAACATACAGTGCTGATGTTAATGAATGAAGTTGCTGAATTAAAGAAGCATTTGATTCGGTAGCAGCAACAGTAAATGAATAATCAGAGAAAGCGCTGCCCTGAACAACCTCGTGAGCTCTAGTCAAAGTTCTGGCATCAACAACTGCTGAACCTTCTAACGAATTTGAAATGATAGAATTGAAAACAAAACCAGATGCAACAGCTGCCTTAGTAGTAGCTTCAAAAGCAAGAGATCCCTTGATGTCTTCCAGTGTTGGAATAAAAGTACTAATAGAAACCAAACCTGGGAATTGAACAGTATTATGAGAAGTTTGGGCATCGATGCTAGTAGCTTCCAATGGAATATTTCTTGCAATGGCTTCTATCAAAAGCTTAGCACATTTGACATTGGTAACTAAAGGAACAGCATAATCAACTGCCATTCTTCTAGTTCTATAACCTCTGGAAACATACGAAGCTGGTCTTCTAAACCTGTTAGCAGATGGTAAATTGATGTACAAGTCAATCAAATTGTTAGCTAAATGTTGAGTCAGAGAGTATTCAGCCTTTTGATCTTCTTCATCTTCATTCATTAATTCTAAGTATTTAACTGGAATGCCATGTTCCTGAATAAAATCAGCAGTACCGGCAGTTGCAAACAAAGAATAACCTAATTGATACAATTTTTTAATAGAAGGAAGTAATTCCTGTTTTTCTTTGAATGAACCCATAGATAGTAAAATATTCTTTTTTGGTAACTGAAAGCCAGTCGAAATTAAAGATTTCAAATATGCTTCATACTTATCATGACCAAAACATGCAACCTCACCTGTAGAAGCCATTTCAACACCCAAAACTGGATCTGCGCCAGATAATCTGGAGAAAGAAAATTGTGGGACTTTAACGGCACAGTAGTCATCAGGCAATTTTTGAGTTGGGTATGGAGTAACAGGTAGGTCCATAATAGCCTTAGTAGCCATTTCAATCATATTGGTACCAACAACCTTGGAATTAAATGGAAAAGATCTTGAAGCTCTAACATTACACTCAATAACCTTAATTTCATTATTTTTGGCAATAAATTGAATATTATACGGGCCAGTAACATCTAAAGCTTTACCAATTTTGGCAGTCGCTTCAACTATTCTTTCAACGGTTTCCTTATCTAAATCTTGAGGTGGAACAATTAAAGTGGCATCACCAGAATGAACACCGGCGTTTTCAACATGCTCAGCAACAACATGCATGATCAACTTACCATTTTTAGCAACAGCATCCATTTCAATTTCCTTAGCATTTTCAATATATTTGGTAATAACAACGGGGTAATCGGGAGAAACTTCAACAGCTTGAGATAAGTAAGAAGCCAAATCATCTCTTGAGTAAACGGTGTTCATAGCTGCACCAGATAAAACGTAAGAGGGTCTAACCAAAACTGGATAAGAAACCTTGTTCGCAAATTCTTCGGCCTCTTCCATGGACGTCAATTCTTTCCAAGCAGGTTGGTCAACGCCAATGTTGTCCAACATTCTGGAAAATTTGTATCTGTTTTCGGCTGAATCAATCATTTCTGGAGAAGTACCCAAAACATTAACATTTTGTCTTTGTAATTGCAAAGCGATGTTATTAGAAGTTTGGCCACCCATTGAAACGACCACACCCACGGATTTTTCCAATTCATAAACATCTAAGACTCTTTCAAGGTTAATTGTTTCAAAATACAATCTATCTGCTTCATCATAATCAGTAGAAACGGTTTCTGGATTGTAGTTAACCATAATCGTTTTAAAACCTAATTTTCTTAAAGTTCTAATGGCTGTGACAGCACACCAATCAAATTCAACGGAAGAACCAATTCTGTAAACACCAGAACCTAAAACCATAACACCATGATCATTAAAGTTAACATCAGAGTCTTGTGCATTGTAAGTAATATACAAATAGTTGGTATAAGCTGGGAATTCAGCAGCAACAGTATCAATTTGTTTAACAAATGGAATAATACCAGCTTCTTTTCTCAATCTTCTAATAGCAACTTCATTAGAATTTAAAAATTTAGCAACTTGTCTATCTTCAAAACCTAACTGTTTAGCTTCTTTCAAAATTCTAACAGGCAATTTTTCCTTAGAAACAAACGAAGAAATTTTTTCACCGAATCTGATTAAACCGAATAATTTGCTCAAAAACCATCTGTCAATGTCTGTCATCTTATGAATTTTTTCAACGGAATAACCGTTAGTCATGGCATTAGCAATAGCAAATAATCTTTGATCGGAAGGTGTTTGTAATTCGGTATCAATGTCAATACTCATCAAAGCATCAGTAGCATTGAAACCTAAGTTTTGGTAATCGGTGGATCTAATAGCCTTTTGAATTGCTTCTTCAAAAGTTCTACCAATACTCATAACTTCACCAACAGATTTCATAGAAGAAGATAATAAATTGGAAACCCTTGTAAACTTCTTCAAATCCCATCTTGGAATCTTGACAACACAATAATCCAAAGATGGTTCAAAACAAGCACAGGTAACTTTGGTAACAGAGTTCTTTATTTCATTTAAGGGAATGTTTAACCCCAATTTAGCGGCAGTGTATGCCAATGGATAACCAGTTGCTTTGGAGGCCAATGCAGAAGATCTGGATAATCTAGCATTAACCTCAATAATACAATATTCTTTAGAATGTGGATTTAAAGCATATTGAATATTACATTCACCAACAACACCTAAATGTCTGATAACATTGACGGCAGTTGTTCTCAACATATTGTAGTCTTCATCTGATAAAGTTTGAGATGGAGCAACGACAATAGAATCACCAGTATGAATACCTAGTGGATCAAAGTTTTCCATGTTACAAACAGTAATACAGTTGTCGAAAGCATCACGAACAACTTCATATTCAACTTCTTTCCAACCTTTCATAGATCTTTCAACCAAGATTTGGGGAGAAGCAGCAAAAGCCTTATTACAAAGTTCAATCAATTCCTTTTCATTGTCTGCGAAACCAGAACCTAAACCACCAAGAGCATAGGCAGCTCTGACAATAACGGGAAAGCCAATATTCTTAACAGCTTCTAGAGCTTCTTCAACAGTAGATGCAGTTTGAGATTTAGCACACTTTTCGTTAATTTCGTCCATGGCTCTGGCAAATAATTCTCTATCTTCGGTAGTAATAATTGTATCGATTGGAGTACCTAAAACTTTAACACCTAAGGATTCAAATTCATCCTTTAATTTGATACCGACATTCAACGCAGTTTGACCACCAAAGGTACAATAGATAGCATCTGGTCTTTCGTGTTTGATAACTTTTCTGACAAATTCTGGAGTAACAGGTAAAAAATAAACTTTATCAGCTAGACCCTTTGAAGTTTGAATAGTTGCAATATTAGGGTTAACTAAAATGGTGTAAATACCTTCTTCTTTCAAAGCCTTTATAGCTTGGGAACCAGAGTAATCAAATTCACCAGCTTGACCAATTGACAAACCACCAGAACCTAAAACTAAAACTTTCTTAGCTTTAACTCTTGGGTGTTTCAAGTCATTTTCTTTCTTCTTACCGCCTGGGAATTCGATACATTTCAAAACACCCACAGATTGTTTGAATTCAATAACAGACTGAATAAATGTATCAAATAAAAATTCAGTATCTCTTGGACCTGGAGTAGATTCAGGATGGAATTGAACAGAAAAAAAAGGCTTTTGGGTATGATAAATACCTTCATTTGAACCGTCGTTGGCGTTAACGAATAGTTCTTTCCAACCCTCGGTTAAGGTACCAACATCGACAGCATAACCATGGTTTTGAGAAGTAATGTAACATCTACCAGAAACGGTAGATGTACATGGGATATTGTGACCCCTGTTACCAAACTTCAACTTCAAAGTGGAGGCACCTGAAGCTCTAGCCATTAATTGATGACCCAAACAAATACCGAAGACTGGAGTTTTAGCTGCATCTAAACATTTCTTTAATCTTTCGACAAGGGCAGTCATAACAGATGGATCACCAGGACCGTTGGAAATAAATAAACCATCATATTCTTCCTTAGTGAAATCATAATCCCAAGGAACAACTTTCAATGAAACACCACGATTGACAAAACATCTAATTTGATTGTACTTCATACCAACATCAACGGCAATAATTCTAATAACTTTTCCATCGGGGCCCAATTTGGCCAACTCCTTAGGTGGTTCATAGACAACTGGTTCCTTTGTAGAAACTTTAGCGACTAAGTTGTGGGTGTTTGGATCAATCCATTCAGGGACTGTAAAATTCTTTTTCCACTCAGAATCTTTCAAAGCAACTTCTGTATCAATGGAATCCTTCTTCAAACAAATTCTACCTAAAGTAGAACCTTTTTCTCTTAACCTCTTAGTTAAGGATCTAGTATCAACACCGTACATAGCTGGAATATTTTGTTCTTTTAGCCACTGGCCCAGCGATGACTTGGCTAAGTAGTGAGAATATTCTTCAGTATAGTGAGCAACAATTAAACCCGCAACATGAATTCTGTTGGATTCAAAATATTTTGGAATAGATTTAACAATGTCATCCATTAGTTCTCTGTCTGGAACACCATAATTACCAACTAATGGATAAGTAATGACTAAGATTTGACCCTCATAAGATGGATCCGTAATGGATTCTGGATAACCAACCATACCGGTTTGAAAAACCAATTCACCGGCAGATGGAACATTAGCACCAAAAGAGTAACCTTGGATGGCAATACCATCGTGGGTTTCTAAAGTCATTAAGGTATCATCCAACTTTTCAAGAGCAGGGGAAATCGGATTGAAAAAAGTAGACATGATGTAAAGGGTATGTATTTTTTTGTGGTTTTTTGTAAAAAAAACTGTTTATAATAATTAACTGTGAAAGAAACTGAAAAAAAATCATCAATAGTTAAATGTGGAATGTTAGCATTTAAAAAATATATCGAAAAAATTTTTCATTTTATTCTCTACAATTACAATGTTGAAACTAAGCCGGTGAATTTAAAGAAGATTTAAGTTTTTATAAGTTAATTCTTTTTTTGTAATTCTTTTTCTTTTCTTCTTCTTCAAAAACAAACTAGACGTACAACATTGTAATCGAGACCAATAAAATTGCTAAAAACAAATATTGGAACTTACCTATATCTCGAGGAGATTAGATTAATGAAAAACTTGATTGAAAGCAAAATTTTATAAGTAACAATGACAACAAATAGTTATATATTCTAGTTTGGGGAAATAACTGGAATTAAACTGTGATAATGAGATGATCTGACAAATTGTTAAAGCGCAATCCAAACGTTAGGAATAATTAGTGGATTTCAAATAATGAGATGAGATGAAGAGTCTGTCTGAAGAAGAAGAAGAGAAGAAGGAGGAAAATAAAATAGTAAAATGAAAAACGAATAACTAAGTAGCAGAGATGTTTAGTAGAGAGTGGATTCACAGCGGTCTTTATAAGACAAAAAAATTTTTCAAAAATTTTTTTTCAATGCGCTAAATTTATTTCTTTTTGCCCTGTATGAATAGAATCACAGCCGGATATGAACTCATTCACAAGACACTAGACATGATCTAGTGTTCCGATTTTTCAGAAGCCTATACCATGAGCACAGATTTGGTGTGCTTTAAATTAAATATTAAATAGTTTAAATAAAGAAAGCAGTATTTTGATTAGATTCCGTTTGTTTTCATCTTTGAAACAGGAGTTTGGTGTTCACCAGGTTACAAAATACTTGATCTAACACTACTAATCTCATAAGCGTTTGTAGACTCAATTGATTGAACTACAAACTCTATAGTTTTGATTTTAATATTTACCATCCGATGTAAAAAAATTCAGAATTGACTATGTGCAGTATTAGATGTCATAATTTACTTTATTGTTTTTACATAAATATGTAAATGTAATACATAATAATAATAGAAAAAAAAATTACGTGTTCAGGCTGTGTAATTAAAATTCTGTGTATGAGCATAACTGACATTATACCGTGTACATGAAGGTAAGCGAAACCTGTTTAGGGTTGCTGCTACGGTACAACCTTCAAAGAATCCTAATTCTCATTATAGAAAAGGAATTCAGGAAGGAAACACAAGCTAATCTTTTAGTTGAATTATTTAATAAACCGTTATCTATCACTTCTGATTCCTGATTTCTTAGCCCCATGATAACGGTACACACCTCTCTTAACTAACTGTAAAACGACTTTTCTGAAAAAAAGAATTACAATTCAATTTAAAATTGATTAGAACAAAAAATGTTAATGATCTGGACGAGTTGGGAGTCGAACCCAAGACCTTTCGCATGCTAAGCGAACGCGCTACCAACTACGCCACACGCCCTGATTATTCATTAATAAGTAATTAAGTTATAGTTGAATTTATAATTTTAAGCAAATTTTAAAATTCGAAATTATTCAAACTTGCAGAACATTAATTATTGTGAAAATTATGTTAAATTTTGAAAAGTATAATAATAGCAAATGTTCGAATATATTAGGCCATGAAGCATTTTATATTGAAATCGCACACCTCCTCCAGTAGGGTGAAACGTTATATGTAATCATCTATTGCCAACATGATGATTAGGATAATGCGAAAATTATGCTAAATTTTGAAAAGTATAATAATAGCAAATGTTTGAATAGCTGAAAAATAGATTCAATTAATTAATAATTGATTGACGTCTAGAACTACCTAATAAGCATCTGCACCGATAGATAGCTTATGGAATAGGAAGTACCGCAATGCCGGTTTACCAAAGTAGCTTATCAAGATAGCTTA
>JAKTSJ010000106.1:0-12727 GCA_030580115.1 Kregervanrija pseudodelftensis | reverse complement strand
GAATACGAAAATGAATATTGCAGATATACTAACCAAAACATTAGATGGAACGACATTTAAAACTTTACTGAAGTTAATTTATGGTAATCACTATATGAAAGACATTTCCAATTATGGGGGTGTGTGAAAACTAGAAAGAATAGTACAATCATTATAATTAGAAATATTAATCATATGATCATAAGAATATGAGGTGATATGAAAAGTGCTATGATAGAATATTGTAGAATTTTCTAGAAGTGATGTTGTTACTAAAATTAGTAATAACATGATAATCAATGCTATGTAATTTTTATAATTGAATAACATAAATAGGATAGGTTTCCCTCTATCTGATTTATGAATAAATAGATTATATAGAATTATCAATTAATATACATAATAGTTGAATACCTAATTCAGTACTCTAGAATTAAATCATATAAACAAAACTATAATTAAAATATAAAGCACTTAAACTCAGTTATTCCATAATCATAAATTATTAAATTTGAATTCATAAAACTCAATAGAGGTATCTTAACGTCCTTTTTAGTTTAATACTGGGCGTGTGGCGTAGTTGGTAGCGCGCCTGCTTTGCAAGCAGGAGGTCATCGGTTCGACTCCGGTCTCGTCCAAAAAAACAATTTGTTTATCTTTTTATTAAAAGATGAAAGCCTATTTTTTGGCCAGGTATAAAATTCTACATTGATAATAAGAGTTATAGAGAAGCTACACTTTTCAAACAATGTCAACATATCACTTAAAGTCGGTAAACACGATTAAATTGACCTTTAAGTTCAGCTTAAATACGCGTATCACTTAAGAAACAAGGAAAACTTTACTTGAAAGACTTCCCTTTTAGGCTAAATTAGAAACAAAATAGAGATTTTAAGCAATGTCGCACTTAAAATAAAAATCAAGATTTAATTTAAAGCAACTTTTTCCATTATCTACTTATTGTACAGAGCTAACTTAAATATAAATATTACCATAAATTTTCTATGTTAGCTAAACAACATAGAAAATTAAGATCTCCAGAAGTTGTGGAAGTTAAAAAAGAAGAACTGTTAAAATCGGAATCACAGAAGAAAAATAATGGTATAGTTAAGGCCACTAAAGTGAAAAGCGGAAGCAAATTTAATAACACAAGCAAGATAAATAGTGAAGTTAAAGTGAAATTAGAGTCAGACCAACAAATAAATATTAAATTAGAACCAGAAGAAGATTTGAACATCGTCAAACTAGAATCAAATGACAGATCCAGTATCAAATCAGAACATTTAGTAAAAAAAGATTCTGATCCATTTTTTAATTTTATCCCTCAGGCGAACCAAAATTCATTATTTGATACCTTAAATAAAGTTTTAGAAAATTTTAAACAAACGGATACGATACAGAAACCATCCTCAACTAGAAAGCCAAAACTTAAAACCCGACCACCAAATGGAACAATTTTAAACATTTCTGATTTAAACTTTGAAATACCATTGTCAGAACAAATAGAAATAGACGATTTATATTTTCTCCATTATGCATTAGCATATTCAAAGAAAACAGTTATGATTACAGGTGCTGGTATATCTGTTAATTCAGGTATTCCAGATTTCCGTTCAGCTCATGGATTGTTCCAAGGACTAGCAACTAAGAATTCGGGGTCAGGTAAAAATTTGTTTGACTATAATGTTTTCAGATCAAATGAAAGTATTGATAAATTCGAACAAATGATTGAAAAATTATTTTATCTGTCACAATCCTGTCAGCCTTCACATTATCATAAAATGATTAATGAAATTGCATCTCAAGGTAGATTATTAAGATTATACACCCAAAATATTGATTGTCTTGATGTCGAATTACCATATCTAGAAACAGAGGTCCCTTTATCTTTTAAAAAAGACTATCCAAAATCAATTCAATTACATGGTAGTGTAAAGCTATTAAATTGTTCTAAATGTAGTTATATAACGGACCTAAATGAAGATTATTTCAAAGGTAGAAAATTTGGTGATGGTAAGGTTATCAGAGCTTGTCCGGAATGTGAAGAGATGAATCAAGTTCGTAAAATTGCTGGTAAAAGAAATCAAAGTCCTGGTATCTTGAGGCCTAGAATTGTTTTATACAATGAGTTTCATCCTGATGGTGAAATAATTGGTTCAGTAACTGAAAAAGATTTGAAAAGCAGACCGGATTGCTTAATAGTTACAGGCACAACCCTAAAAATCCCGGGTGTCAGAAGATTAGTTAAAGAAATGGCGAAAGTTGTGCATTCAAATAATGGCTATGTTATTTGGGTTAATTTAGATCCACCTTCGCAAAGTATTGTTGATTATGTTGAGTACTTTGATTTGATTGTCGTGGGAGATTGCCAAGTAATTCCTGGACTAGTCAAACTTTATGAACATTTATATCTTGCAAGGAAAAAGAAAAACGCATCAAGAAAAAGAAAAGAAAATGACTTTAAGAATACTGTCAATATTTGAAAGAAACTACTAGAAATCAAATCAAAAAATAACTTCGTAAAAAATTGTAAAATATATCCTAGCTTTTGTATATTTGAAACTATAATAATATCGGTGTTTATTCATATATAAATTAGTAATCATCATTACCATCTTCGTCGTCATCCTCATCGATCTCAAATTCATCCTTTGGTTCTTTCGGTTCTTGACCTTCATTCCATTGCGTAACATCATCAATATGGCTAACAATTAATTCAATGCTTTTATTACTATCCTTATCAGAACAATCCAAGGGTAAAAATTGTACCATACCGAAATCATCCACTAATTGTGCAATTGCTTTATTTAATTTTGCAAATTTTTCATTACCGCTAACGTAATCATTATTTGTACTTTCTTCTTCTAATAACATTGGATCAGGATTGAAAAACTTCTTTAGTTCCCTTTTACTAACTGTATCTTTAACCAAATCCATTTTTGATAATAAATTTATATGAGGCAACTCCAAAAAAATCATAGTTGACATTGCACTTAAGGCTCCAGAAAAAAATTTTGATCTATCTATAACAAAAGGAGCTTCAAGTAGATACGTACAACATAACGAAAATCCCAATTGCTGCTGTAAATGTTTAACTAAAGTTGGAACAACTGGAACATGACTATATAACTCCACTTGACCAGGACAATCAATTATTAAATAATCGTTTGCATAATCGCCAATTTGTTCATCTAACCAATCGAGATTATCAAGTAAAAATTCAAAACAATAGATTAATGCACCATTAGGCCCAAGACCTAACTCTTCTTGAACATCACTTAATGATATAAGATCTCTGATGTCAATACTAAACGTATATTCTTTTGGATCAGCAGCTGGATCAAGATTAACTAGATGTGCTGAACGGCCAATTGATTGCATGTATGAAATAATGGAATTACAATATGTGGTTTTACCAGCACCAGCTGGCCCTAGAGCTAAAACACCAACTTTGGACATTTTTTGATTATATTGATTATCTTGTAGCTTATATGTATCTCCTCAGCCTTGAAAGAAACATACTTGGAATCCTAAGAAAAAAAATAAAAAAAAAAAATGCATTTGTAATAAAAATTTGCCTGCAAAATCCAAAATGGCTTTTTTTCAATATTTACTACGCCTGTAAACTAAAACTCGGTTAATAACTATATTTATTTTCTATAAATAAGCGGTTCAATTATATATATACAACGTTAGGAATATACAATGTCACGTAGTGTTACGTTGTGATCCTATTCTCTCTTAAGGTCAGTGACATCCTTGGCCTTACCGGAAAATTTCTTTGTTGCCATTCTGACCATTTTAGTAAACCAAGTGATGTTTAATATTTGGAAACCAATATTCAAAAAATAAACTATTGGCACCAAATAAAATGGATAATCGTGCCTATATGGCCAACACAGAAAGATACTCTTGACGGTTGCGTAAACACCCCAGATTAATCTAGAACCAAAAAAGGTTGAAATTAAAATTAAACCATTGATAGTGATCCAACTATCTGGGACAAAACCTTTTGGTGCCCTGGTAAAGAACCAATGTAATTGAACAAATGGAGTACTTAATTCATAAATTAAAAAAGAACATAGGAAAGGTTGAAAAAATGGAATTAATGTAGTACCAAAAACCGTTAAAGCACCAAAAGCGTGAAAGAGGAATTCAAAACCAAACAATTGAAAATGGTAAACACAGCAATAAAATAAATCCCAAATAAAGTAACCTAATGTGAAAGAAGCAATTAAGCCTGCAAATTCGTATTGGCCTTTAACTGGATTTTCGGTGAACATCGGATGAAAAAACATTGGGATACATGCTATTGATGATAAACTCGACTGAACAACACCAACAATACGAATATCAAAATTGATTTTTGTTTTATAACTGATTTCCTCTGTGTAGAATTTACCAAAAATCCTTGAATTGATTAATGGTGCAATTTCCATGATAACCACATAAAATAATGTGAATAAAACAATTTCATGCCAATGAGCAACAAACAGGTTGTCTGTTTCAGCAGGAAATGGTCTAAACTTAAGAAGTGGATCAGAATCAATATAAAATTTCATATCTTATTTTGTAGGTGTGCTACCTATAAAAGAACAAGCTTAAAACAAAATAAATAACTGATTATAAAAAAGCCCAACAAAAACTAACAATAAAAACCAGAAAGCGCGTACTTTATTTAATTTTACTTCAAATTCTTTCTCTTAACTTATTTTTCTTGACTTATTTTTCGTAAAAACCGGAGACAAACCCGTTAAACAACCCAGCCAATCCAATTGCACCAGGATCAGGCAACCCACCTTCTTTATCAAACGCTTCAAATTCTTCATCAGCAACATAACTAGCTCTACCAAATTTAGCCTTTAATTTTCTAGTTTTTTCTGCTCCATCATGGGCAGCTTGAGCGGCTTTTTTCAAATCAATAGTTGATGAAAAAGTTTCCACAAACGGAATCAAAGCGTCCATTAAAGTTCTATCACCAACTCTTGCACGAGTGTACTTGCATAAACCAGCAAGACCTGCTTCAATAGCTTTGGACATATCTTTTTCGGTAACGGCAAAAGCACCTTTTTCTAATTCCATATGTTTTAACTCACTTGCAGTTGCGGAAATAAAGATAGAATATAATCCACCCGATGTACCACCCATTGCGCTTTCAATTAAATCTGTAACTTCATCCAAACACTTGACAGCATCTTTTAATTCTAAAGATTTATCTTTAATTGCTTCAAGAATTGAATTCGCACCAGCCGCAAGAGTTTCACCGCAATCACCATCACCAGCATAAGTATCATATTTTGTAAGTTTAGGTTCTAGCTCTAAAAGTTCTTTACAACCTTGAGTTAATAATGATGTGACAGTGTTAGCTTCGAAAGTAACTTTAGACGATATTTTAGAAATTTCGGGTGCTTCCTTTATAATATAAGAATCTGAATCATTCCAATTTGAAGATCTAGCTTGTGAATTCCAACCTAAAGCGGTTGTTGGTAGATCAAGGCATTCCAAAATTTCATCACCTCCAGCTTTAGTAACATTTAAAAGAGTAATTGAAATACCCGGGCCATCAAGAGATGTTGTAAATGTACCTGTATAAATTCTAACAGGCTTAATTTTATAATCAGATTTAAGTTGGGCGACAACAACTGATTGAATTGCATAAAGTTCCAAGTTGGATGTAGCACCTAAATTGTTGACCAATAATACAACATCATCAGAGGGTTCAAAATTGACATAATATCTATCTTTATCATTTGGATCAAGTAAATAAGTAAGTAGAGATTTAACCAAGTCATCAACTGTTGGAATTGGTGAAACTCGTTTAACACCTGGCTCATTATGAATACCCATACCAATTTCGACCTCGTCTGATTTCAGAAGATGTTCATCATCTTTCTCATTTTCATCTTTAGCATTTGCAGCTGCGGTACCAGGTATAACAACATGATCCAAAGATGCACCAATTGTAACCAAATTTTTATTGACTGCTTCACCTAATGATAAAACTTCGTCCAAATCAGCTTTATGGTCATTTAGGTACGATTTAGCAGAAACAATTTTATGGACCAAAACTGTACCTGCTAAACCCCTTCTACCAACCATACCATTTTTAGCACGACCAACAGAGACGTCATCTTGAACTGTTAATAATTCAACTTTATAGCCTTTAGATTTCATTCTTTCTGCAGCCAAACCAAAATGTAAGATATCACCAGTGTAGTTTTTAACAACAACTAAAGCACCTTTCTTTGAAGGTTTTGAATGTAAACCTGAAACAATCTGTTTGACAGATGGTGAAGCGAATACAGAACCACAAACGGCCACATCTAGCAATCCGTCACCAACAAAGCCTAAATGTAATGGTTCATGACCCGAACCACCACCAGAAAGGACAGTAACTTTTGAAGAAGAACTATTAGGGTTATAGACGACACGTTCTGATTCGATGTATTTAAGGTAAGGATTTGCTAAACAGACACCATTGATGCTTGTACGAACAATATCTTCTGATTCTTTGTAATTCCAATGTTTAGTTAGTGGCATTTTTTATTAATATTGATAACAATTGAGTATAATCGAGTACTATTGGTTATAATTGCGTAGAAATAATAAAGAGTAAAAGAGCAAATAGCACTCCATTTAAATAAATCTGTCGCAGACTCAATATGGGTGTTGGCTGTTGCTGTCCTTTTACATCATACACTGCGGAGGACTTTTACAAATTTCCAATTTTTAGCTACTGTGAGTATATATCGTTGATTTCGGATGACTTCATACAACTATAAATGAATGGTAAGAACCGGAATCAGCGTGATTCAACGGCTCTACACTTTTAACCTCATAAAATTGTTCTAAAAAACGTACAAGCTGTTTTACTTAGATATGACGTTATTAATAGCAAATACTTTTTTAATTTGACTATAAATGTGGGATATTATTTGCTTTCAAGTAATAAAATAGAATTTTATGTTTTGTAATTCACTTGTTGAGATTCAGTATTTCGCGACTGGGCTGTGTCTTTTTTTCCGCTGGTTAACTGTCAATTTTAATCAGCGTGCCAATGCTGCTAAATGAGATAAGTAAAGTGGTACATTTCAGAGTAACATTGTATATATATATATTGACTCTATGGCTTTTACTTCTCCTTTTCCTTTATATTCAAACCGGAAAAATGGCATTGAACTTACACATTAATACACTTGCATTCAACCAAGATTACACTTGCTTGGCGCTGGCGTCGAATGACGCCTTCACCGTTTACAATTGTGACCCATTTGGGGCATGCTTTACACATAAGGATGATGGTGCAAGTATAATTGAAATGTTATTCTCAACATCTTTGATTGCAATTGTTGGCCTGGGTGATAAACCACAAAATTCTAATAGAAAATTAAAAATATTAAATACAAAAAAGAATACAACAATCTGTGAAATAACTTTTCCCACTTGTATCTTGTTTGTTAAGATGAACAGAAAGAGACTGATAGTAGCATTGGTTGATCAGATATTAATTTATGATGTCTCTTGTATGAAATTACTACATACTATTGAGACACCTCCAACGTCAATTGCTAGTATAGTTGCGGATTTATCTACAAATGAAGACTCAATTCTTGCATTTCAACAAACCCCGCTTACTAATAACAGTAATAAGAATAATGATAATGACACTGATGATGACAATGGTGATAATGACAATAATAATAGTAATATCAGTAATAACAATGGAAATGTTTTGATGACAAATTTGGGCTCAAAACCAGGTGAAGTTATTATTTTTGATGCATTGAATATTTTACCAATAAATATTATTGAATGCCACAAATCAGATCTACAAAAGTTGACTCTTTCAAAAGATGGTTTGTTGCTTGCCACCGCTTCAATAAAAGGCACAATTATACGTGTCTTTAATACGCAGACCGGCGAGAAAGTTTGTGAGTTTAGAAGAGGTTCATATAATGCAACTATATCTTCATTAAATTTCAATGTTAATAACACGATTCTATCCTGTTCTTCTAATACTGGAACAATCCATTTTTTTAAGCTCACCAATTCATCAAAATTAATAGCACCTGCAATTACATCATCAGTTGCTCCAATCTCTAATCCAGCTTCAAATGTAGATTCAACTACAAATTTGAATCATGTTGAAGAAAACAATTCCTCAGTACAACTTCCAAAACAGACAATCATGACAGATGAAGAAAACTTGGAAATTTCTCAGTTAATCTCAGATGCAAATCCAATCTCTAACAAAAAACTATTATCTTCATCAACCAATAAAAAATCGACTTTAAAAAATTTTTTTTGGTCACAATCTAAAAATTATTTGCCATCACAAATCAATTCAATATTAGAACCAAAAAGAGATTTTGCATTCATTAAACTCAATAATGACGTTGAATCGAATGTTGCAGTTGTAGAAAACAACTGTTACGTTGCTACTTACTCCGGTGAATTTTTTGTTTATAGTATACCACAATCTATTGGAGAATCATCTCTTGAATGTGTGCTACTTAAACAGTATCAACTAAACAATTCTGAATCTGTTGTATAAAATTGTAAAACTAATATAAACATTAATAAAGGTTACCCGCACACTTTCTGAAAAAGGAAAAGACATTAAAAAACGAACCTGAAAAATTTTTACTCCAAGACCTCATAAGTTAAAGGTAAATTAGGTTCAAACAAACCCCACACAATATTATTTATAGGGCAACGACTGACTACATGTCAATATGGCAGGGCAAAGAAAATTACAACAGTATGTATAACTCAATTTTATTTCTTACGATTTGGAAAAAAGTTAATGATGTAATGGGATTATTTAACCGCAAATAGAAGAATTGTCGGACATCTTGATGATTTGACTAAGCAATTACTTTTTATCTCCGGAGATCATTTTTTAACAATTTTTGATTATGATAAACTTTAGTTACTAACATACATATACATAACTGTCTATAATAGGGAAATGGACCGTGTGTTCAAGAAGATAACTGAAGGACTCGAAGTGTTCGATACTCTCTACGAACGTCATGAAAATATATCAAGTCAATCTCAAAAAGATAAACTGGAGTCAGAATTAAAGAAAGAGATTAAAAAGCTACAAAGATTCAGGGAACAAGTCAAAAATTGGCAAGCAGTTAATGAGATCAAGGATAAAGATAAATTATTAGAATACAGAAGATTGGTTGAAGTTGCCATGGAAAAATATAAAATTGTTGAAAAAGGTAGTAAAACTAAAGCTTACTCTGATCAAAGTTTAGCCAATTTGGATGAACCTGAAGCTGAGAATGAAGCCATTGAATTTGTTAGGAATTCCTTGGACAATTTACGACAACAAGGAGAAACTTTAGAATGTGATTTAGAAAAGTTGGCTTCTTCTAAAAAAGGACGAAGAAACATTGCGAATGAAGAAAGAAAGAAAGAAATTGAAGAAACTTTATCAGTCCATCATTGGCATGTGGAAAAACTTGAGATAATTCTCAGGTTATTGCAAAATGACGTCTTAAATTCTGATGAAGTTATGAATATAAGTGAAGATGTTAAATACTATCTTGAAGATAATCAAGATCCTGATTTTATTAATGATGACACGATATATGATGATCTGGACTTAGAAGCTGATCAGGTGATAGCAAATGAAGTCCATGTAAATTTGGATGAATCTATACCCCCAAATATTCCAAGTCCGAAAAAGAAAGAAGTTACTTCATCACCAACTCCTCCACAAACCCCTCCGCCAACTAATTTATCAGCATCAAGTGAAACTGTTACACCACAATTAGAAACACAATCACAACAAAGCAAAGTCAAGGATCAACCACAGGTATCAAAGCTGCCAACTCCATCTCTGGCCGTTTCTGCCCCAGTTTCTAAGTCAATTGAACCTACCTTTTCAACAGAGGAAAAATCTCAAGTGGTACATTCATTTGCAATTGGTACTTCTTCGACAAATCAACCTACAATGACAACGTTAAAACCTGCCCCAGTGCCTAATATACCTGCTGGTGAAATGAAATGGTCCGCTGCTGTTACTGCAGCTAAAAAGAAAGAGTCATCACCGACGCCACCACCTAATTCTGTGAATATGAATATGAATGCTTTAAATGCTGCGAGTGTTTTGGAAGCTTTAAAAAAACAAAAGCCGAAAGATGGGTTTACAGTTAGTGTATCACCAGTTCTTCCCTCAGTGTCAACGACACCAGCCCCTGCTATTGCCTCAGTTTCAATATCAACAGGAAATAAAATTAATATGCTCTCAACCTATAATTCAGCCGCAACCACTACAATTAATGCTTCGATGACTTCAATGTCTCCAGCCAATAGATTTAAAGTTTCTGAAAATAAACAATTAGGTCTTACAACTTCTCAGTATGAAGCTTCCAGTGACCCCGAATTTCGTTTTTTACCGCCGGGAATTCAATCGCTTATTTTATCAATATCTCTGAGCAGGGATGTTCCGAATGTTTCTTATAAACCTCTCCAAACTAGTCAACTTACCCCAAGGGGAACATATCCATCTGGACTTGAAGCGGTCCGCTCAAGTGAACTCTGGAACAGGATTTGTTACTCTTCCGATCTTGTAAATACCGCGAGAGCTCTTGATTCGGGTACTTTATTCTACGGTTATTATTTTGCTCCATCTGTTTATGAAAGAAGCGTAGCTAAAAATTTACTCATAGAAAGAGGATGGAGAGAACAAAAAGGTAGTGAAAAATGGTTTTTAAAAAAAAGTGAAATAAGAGCTCAAGGTGAAGGATGGAATATTGCTGATTACGGAATATTTGATGTTAATAAGTGGAGTGTTGGAGAAAAGAAAAATCTGAGAGTAGAAACTTCATGGCTTATTTAATTAGTTAATGATTAATAAATTGATTGTATTAGAAACCAGCTTACTTTTTACTATTTTGAATTTTGTTGTTTTTGTTCTTCCTTGATTTATCCTGGCTAATTTGTTGTATTTATTTTTATATATGTTTTACTTTTTCATTTTTTTATTTCAATTTGTGTTGTACCTTCTTTGGAGATGGATACTTACAAAACAACATACTTACACTAAATTACAGTACAGAATCTTGTAAACAAAAAAATTAATTACTTTAATATTAAGCTATCATAATGTAATTATTATTAATCTATTCATCAAATAATTTCTCGGATTCTTCTTCCTCACCTTCATCCATACTGACATCTTGACTGGAATAATCCAAATCTTCGCCAGATGAAGATTCCGAAGAATCTTCGAGTTCTTCACCTTTAGTCTTTGCTTCTTTTCTTCTTTGTTTCTTTAATAATTTTTTTTCTTTCTTCTTATCCACATTTGCTTGTTGTTCTTTCTTTCTAGCATCTTTTTCTTTCTTTCTAATAGCATGTTTCTGTGATAGCTTATTAATTTCGGATTTACTTTTAGTGACATGAGAATGATACATAACTTTACCACCACACACTCCATCTTCAATCTTTATTAATTCTAATTTCATTCTTGGCCCAATTTCGATCAACTTAACTGCCCTCTTCCTTTTGCCACTATCAGTTGGAGCCGTCGATGAAGTTTCACTTTTTGTTATAGGTTTAGCCACAACCGAATCTTCTTGCACCTCAACAACAGATTCATCTTCAACTTCAGAATCTGATGTGAAACCAGCTTGGGCGTATGGATCTAAAATGATATCCGCAACGTCCTGCACTTTTGATAAATTGGGTAATTTTTTATTTAAATTCTTTTTAACATTCACTAATTTTTTGACATTTCTTGACACATCTACTAATTTGGTGTCAATAACATAATGTCTTAATTCAATCAAACCTGTTTCTTTATCTTTACTTAGTAATAACACTCTTTTAATAGTACCAACTTTGGTATCCACTGGAGAAATAGGCGGGAACATATTTTGAAACATGGTAATAGTTAATTTTTCGTGTGGATCGGCATCTTTAGGATTCGAGAAACCATTCATGACTAGTAATGGAGGATTAACAAACTCAGAACCTGCTCTATTGATCGATTTAGGATTTCTCATAATTTTAGAAACGTCTTTACATAAGGAATATTCATGAATTTTGAAAGAAATGGTTGGACCTCTTGGCATATTAGACATTCGTAAATGTGTTGAACCAGTGTCTTCATTTTGACTGAAAACCATTAAAAATGAGATGCCCAACGGACCTGCCATAACGACAAAATCCTTAAGTTTATTAGACTTACGTTCACGAAGTTTAATAGCGGTATGTGGTTGCATCATATTACGAGTATCACGAACAAGCTGAGTTAAAGTATGGTTTTGTAGTGCCGTTCCTAAATGAATGACCATCGAACGTGGAATACTCTTAAATTGATCATCGGTTTGCTTGACGTGTGTTCTCTTTTTTTGCTATAAAAGGATAGATAAAAAAAATATGTCAGTAATAATTTCAGTAATGGACTACCAATATTTTCAGTTAACAGTACGTACTCTTCTTTTAGCCATTGTGTCGATACAATATTGATTATGATTAAATAATAAAAATTAGGGAAAAGATCAAAAGGTATGAAGCTGAAAATTTTTATCAAAAAAAATTTTGTATCCGTTTTTCAAATCTCTTTTTTTTTTTTTTTTTTTTTTTTTTTTTTATTTTTATTTTTTTTTTTTTTTTTTTTTTTTTTTTTTTTTTTTTTGTTTTTTTTTATTTTTTTCCTATTACGGATACCTCTTAGTTTATCACCGCATGCAGAACATACGGGATCAATTTCATTTTAATTCTATAT
>JAKTSJ010000105.1:0-12762 GCA_030580115.1 Kregervanrija pseudodelftensis | reverse complement strand
TTTTTTTTTTTTTTAAACCCAATTGTTCACAGCCAATTCGTGGCAATAATATTATTCTTAAAATCAATTCTAATAATCGACCCGCCTATAATTTTTTTTGGAAAAAAAAAAAAAAAAAAAAAAAAAAGTACGCATACGCGGAAAAGTACGCGGAGAGATTTTTCTATCCACGAAAAAAAAAATTTTGAATTGATGCCCCTTGTTCAAGCGGCCTTCTATTTTCCAAATTTTTCAAACGGCATTCACGGCGATAATAACGGAGCTTCCTATTTAGGAAATTTAGGCTTTCGATGAGGTGCTTTCTCTTACCAAAACTATGGAGAGAAATTTCTTGGAAACATTTCTTGACATATAAGTTTGAGTTACGATTGCAAAAATCCTTAGTTTTTGGAATCCACGGGTTTCCAATTCTACAACTTACATTCTCATTTTTACGTAATGTATTAGAACGTAATATAGTTTGTTTATTCTCTTCTTCAAACGCGATTCCTAGTCACATTCTTATCCCTTGTCTTGTGGTTTTACTTCTTCTAGCTGATAATAAATAGATTCATTATTCAAAAATAGCAGTCAATATACTCTCTACTGTAATTCTCACAAAATTATTTGTTTTCCAAACTCATATCTCATTTAAAACCGCTAACAGCAGGTGCCATATATATACGTTAAATATATATATATATATATTATACTTTGCATACTGTTACTTGGTTTGTGTCACTTCACTAAACAGTATTAAACTAAGTTGAGAAAGAAAAGCTTGTTGAACAAATCTTGATATTCCGATCATCGACTTAGTACAATCCAACCGAAATTAAGCAATTAGATTTTTTTAATATGGACTCATTAGTTTTCCCAAATTTTTCAAATCGTATCAAAGGCTTCTTTCTAACTTACTTTGATATAGTCAAAAATGCTTGTGGTGTTTCAACCGAAGTTGGAAAACTTGATGGAATTATTGTTGAGAAAAATAACAAGCAAATATCATGTCCTTTAACTCCATCTGATTCTTTTGATTTATTCCAAACATCTTCCTCATACCAAAATTTTACATCAAACATAAAACCGTGTGCCGTTGACGAATTTGAATATGACTTTACTAATTCAAATCCTTTCAGCTGGGATCTACAAAATCTCGTATTTGAAAATCAACATGCCAGTGATAATAATGATTCCCCTTCGTACGCTTCATATCCTAGTTTTATCAAAACACAAAATTCAAATAAGACACAACGCCAATTTCAGCACGAGTACCAGCAACATCAAGTCAGGCAAAATACTAGTCAAGATAATCAACCTATTGAGCATTCTAAACGTCATCTGAAGTACGAATATCATCAGCAACATCATCATCAAGTCTCCAACAGTGAGTTACCTTATTCGCCATATCCTTTCCAACGTCAAAATCATTCACATCCTTTATCTCAACTATCTATACATAACGTTGAAGTTAACGCCGTCTTCAGTTCCGATGAAGAAGATGACTATGAATCAGATAATGACGATTTAGCTTTAGCACTTGATGATGAACTTACAATGAATTATGCTCGTATAGGTATATTATCAAATGTTCCTAATTATACAACAAATCATACTGTTTCACCGATACATAATGTAAAATTGTCACCTGAACATCAACAACAGGAAACTGCGTCTGAAAATAAAATAAATGATTCGATTCTGCCACATCAAGAATCCACTAAGCCAACAGGAAATCCTACAGTGGAAACATTATCAAGAAAATCATCAGTTTTGACATCAACGTCAACGCCAACGCCAATGCCAATATTAATATCAGTTTCAACCGATAAAAAATTATTTTCAAACTGTTCTTCTAACAATCAACTTTCATCATTAGAAAATTTAGTTTCTACTTCAGAGTCTTCTTCTGAACATTCAATAGCTCATGATGTTGAAGAAGAAAATGACGAATTATTACAAGTGAATAGTCAACCACGTAAACGTCAACGTAAAGAGCTAGCATGCACTTCATCATCCCCTGATAACCTATATAAATGTTCAATTTGTTCGACAAATTTCAAAGTGAAGGGTTATTTGACAAGACATATGAAGAAACATTTTGTTGATAAACCATTTCACTGTCCATTTTATTCGGCAGATTCTGAATCGAAGTGTCATCCATCTGGTGGATTCTCACGTCGTGATACTTTTAAAACACATTTAAAGGCGCTACATTTCGTCTATCCAACAGGTACGAAATCGGGTGATCGCTCAGATAAGAGTGGTCGCTGTGCTGGTTGTTTTATAGAATTTGTAACTAACAAATATTGGCTCGAAAGTCATATTATGACAAATAAATGTAAAGGAATGATATCAGAATACAAATAAAGAATTAAACCTAGTCATTAAAATGTCATTCTCTTACTGTCTCTTTTTTTATATATTTACTTTTAATATAACTAATTATATGTGCGCTTAACAAAGAAATTCTGAAACGGAATTAGCTTAAGAAAAATTTATTAGCGGATAAACAAATAAAGTATATAATAACTTTTGTACAGTAGATAAAATCAGGAAAAAGCATGCAAAATAGGGTAATTTTAATGGCTCTTAATTAGTTCCAACACATAATCGATTACCTTATCACAAGTCAACCCAGCTAGTTTACAATCTCCATAATAACCTTCTAGAACACCTAAGTATTTTCTAATTAACTTCAACTTTTCAACAATTCCAATCATTAGTTTACCTTCACTTTGGTCTAGCATATCAATAAAACATTTTCCAACAATCTGAATATCATCAGCTAAAATTTCATCTGTTTCTCTGTTGATTATGGAAAACCTTAGAGCATTACTTTTAACTATTTCAGTATCATCTTCAACTCTTTTGGCACCTATTGTAATCTGACAATTATCTTCATCTTCACTTTCACTTCCTTTGCTATTAACTACGGAGTTGACAGTATTAGGTTTGTTCATTTTCTCCCCATTAGTGACTTTCAAGTCGATAGTGTTCAAAGAAACAGCTAAACTTGCTAAAACTCCCCACGCTTGAATCATACCCCAAACAACAAAGCTAGGCATTTGAACCCATCCTTGGTTACTGCTTCTAACATCACTCACTTTGTTTGTCCAAGTATTGAATTCGCACCATTTTTCAACATCTCCGCTCCCCGAACAACAAGGTCCCACAACGGTTTCAAAGACTTCTTCTAATGGCTTGGTGCCTAGTAAAGACGTTGAACAAACACCATCACCCAACTCTAATAAGGTCACCATATCAAGTGATGATTCAATAGCTTGCAAAAATGATGACCATGCCTGCTTCTTTTCCATATTAAATATTTGAGAATTTTTCTCCAAAATTAAAGATGGATCGGGCTTTAACGACTCTGCTGAATAATCTTCAAATAAATTAACTTGAGATCTAATCTTAGTTGAAGACTTCGGAGAGTACAATAAAAGTGAACGGCATTGTGCAATGGAAAGTAACAAAAGTGTCAATCTATTAATGAAAGTAGATAAAAAATTACTTGTATTGATAACAATGTGAGGATCTTTCTTAGGGTGTGTTTCTAACTGATAAGGCTGAAGATGTTTAACTTCACTGTGGACCTGATACAGTTTATGCAATTTTTTGGAAATTTTTAAAATAGTTGTCGGCAGCAAAGTCTTATTGGAAATGCAATCCACCACCTCTTCCATTATATGGCATGAAATTATCAAGCATGCAGAATCGTATAGTCTAGAAGAATCCGGATTAGTTAAGTTGATTTCAGAAATCGTTAAATACTTGTTGAACTCATTTTTGAAATTTTCAATATTTTCCGAATCTTTATAATATTTTGTATCGGGCAATGGTAATTCCATTTTGTAGTTAAATTTAAGATAATTTTCCTCGCATTCTTCCGGATCATAAGGGTAACCAAAACTAACTCTTCTAAACAATTGACATTTGTAAACACTCCACAAAACTCTAACATAAAGTTCTCTTTCAAGAACCTGTTTATTAGATGCAATTCTCTTCCAGTTTCTAGTATCTTTCCATTTTTTTTCTGTTATTCCTGCAAAGCTTATGTAATTAATTAACTCTGCACAATCCTTAATTTGTTCATCATCAGCCCTAGTGCAAGTCAAACTCAAAACAAGTAATCTAGTAAAATAACTCAGTTTATCGTCCCATTCTTCATTTTTAGTTCTCCAATAAAATTCATTCAGCCATTTCGGATCCCTAATCTCATTATCGGAAACATATCTAACGCATAGTCTAAACATTGCAGAAAGTATACTTATAGTATCTGGACCAATATTCAAGTTTTGCACAAAAGAAGTCATATTTGGCAAGATCAAATAACTGGGGTGAACATATTTGTAATAAATACCTATCAACTTATAAAGAGTTTCAAAATCTGGTAATCCAAATTTAAACAACAGCTCTTCTGATAACATTGGTGGCATTTCAACATTAAGTTTCAAAGGTTCATACTTTTTCTTTTTTTTATTTGACTTTTTCTCATTCTCACATTCTATATACTTTCTCTTTGAATCTGACTGTGCTTTCACCCAATGCTCTGTGGAAGATAATGATTGGCTAGAAGCAACAGTGGGAACTTTTTCTTCGTTGATAATTTTTGGTGGCTGTTTTGATTGAGATTGTTTTTGTTCGTAAATAGTTGAAGGAATTTCACCCATGGCCACACCTGCTTCTTCTTGTTTTTTTTGTTTCAACTTTTGTTTCATTCCAATCATTGTGACCGAATCGCTTGGAGCCAAAGAAACTGACTGGTTATCAATATTTTCACTATCTATAATATTTTGTGGTTCTTGATTTACTAGCAAGGGTAATTTTTGGTTTGATTCTGTAGAGGATATTTGGCTTGAACTTCTCTTCAACGAATAATTGGATGGTGACCTTTCCTTATTGCCATTTGATCCCGGTAATAATGATGAATTATCAGTGGGAGTGGTGTATTGCTGAGTTTGCGATGGAAGTTGAGCTTGGGGTTGTGCTTGGGATAAACGCTGAGACTGATAGTGAGATTGCGACTGAACTTGAGCTTGGGCCCGAGATTGAGATTGAGATTGAGATTGCGGCGGTTGATACATCTGCTGAGCTGGTATGTAATTTGGATAGTTTGAAAATTGGGGCATGAATTGTTGCGGGTCGGCATAGTTAAATAAATAGTTCCCTTGCGGTTGTTGCTGATGAGAGTACTGTTGAGGCGGCTGCTGAGATTTTTGAGGTTGTTGAGATTGTTGAGATTGTTGTTGGAGATTCTGAGGAGATAAAATTGATGGAGGTTGTACTTGCATTTTAGGCTTTAATTTTGTGAAATTTTCATTTGCCAAAGAAGAAACAGCTGAAGAGCTTACCGACTGATTATCATCTTGTTTGGATGGTTTTGGATGGGAAATATGTGGAGTTATATTTTGTATTGGGTGAGCAGCTTGTTGATGAGGTAAAGGTGGGGGATAAGGATAGCTAAGTTGAGAATTTGGGTAAGAATAACCTTGCCATTGCTGTTGATAGTTAGGGTTGAATGGTAGTTGGCCTGGATACATAAAATTTGCATAATATGGCGGAAATCTCTGATCGATATAAGGTGGAAAATCAGTGCTACCTACACCTTGTTGCTGATTAGGTTGATTAATGTAAGATTCTGATGTGTATTTAATATTTTGAGCGTCTGTTTTGGGAGAAAGAGTAGAATGACCATTATGGTAGTAATTCTTAGAATCATTCGAAATTGTGGAAATAGAAGTTGATTGGAAAGACTTTCTTTTTCTTCTACCACCTCTCTTACTAGGAACAAAAACGCATTCAATCCCTGTTGCAATACAGTTAGAGCATGTTTTATAAGTCGTTGAATTTGCTGTTGTAGCATTTGAAAAGGAAGAACGTGAGTCTGAATGGACTGGGTAAGTGTACTGTATTTCACCATCACACTTGATTTTCTTTTCTCTACAAGCCAAACAAGCCTTCTTGGCAACTGCTCTTTTTTCCCTTTCTCCATGGGAAATCGTAGAAGAGACTGTAGACATTGGTTGTTTACTGAAATTATAGTAAAGAAGAAAAAAGTAAATTTTATTTACGAGAAAAAAAACAAACAGTTACAATCAACTTACACACGTGATGTTGCGCCTTGGTTTTTTTTTTAAGTCACGTGCAGCGGATATAGTGCTCCGGAATGGGTGATTCCATAAGCTGACTGACAACTTGTTACTGCTTCACCACCTGTTCAGTTCTCCTTTCTATTTAAACCCACGTATTCATTCTTTCTTTTTCCAACACTTCAAAAATTATCATCTTCCTTGATTACTTTGCTTGTTAAGAAATATACAACTACAATAATGTCTAACAACTCCAAATTAAGCTGGTTAGTTAACCTCGATGTCACCAAAACTCCTGAAAGAAATTTCAGAAGATCATCCATAATTGGAACAATTGGTCCTAAAACAAACTCTGTTGAAATGTTAATTGCACTTAGAAAAGCTGGGTTGAATATTGTCCGTATGAATTTCTCTCATGGTACACATGAATATCATCAAACAGTTGTGGATAATGCCAGAAAATCTGAAGAACTTTACCCAGGTAGGCCATTAGCTATTGCTTTGGATACTAAGGGCCCTGAAATTAGAACAGGTGTCACCAGAGATGGTAAAGATTGGCCGATTGCTGCAGGTCATGAAATGCTTTTTTCAACTAGTGAAAAATTTAAAGAACTTTGTGACGATAAAATTATGTACATTGATTATAAAAATATCACAAAGGTTATTGAGGTTGGAAAAATTATTTATGTCGATGATGGTGTCTTGTCTTTTAAGGTTAAAGAAATTGTTGATCCTGAACATATTAAAGTTGTTTCAGTTAATTCTGGTATAATTTCATCTCACAAGGGTGTCAATTTACCAAATACCGATGTTGATTTACCTGCCTTATCCGAAAAAGATATTGATGATCTAAAATTTGGTATTAGAAATAAAGTTCACATGGTTTTTGCTTCTTTTATTAGAACTGCGGATGATGTTCGTGAAATTAGAAGAGTTTTAGGGGAAGAAGGTAAAGATATTCAGATTATTTGTAAAATTGAAAATCAACAGGGTGTTAATAATTTTGATGATATTTTGAAAGAAACTGATGGTATTATGGTTGCTCGTGGTGATTTAGGTATTGAAATTCCTGCTCCTCAAGTTTTTATTGTTCAAAAGCAAATGATTGCGAAGTGTAATTTGGCCGGCAAACCAGTTATTTGTGCAACGCAAATGCTAGAATCAATGACGTATAATCCACGTCCAACTAGAGCGGAAGTTTCAGATGTTGGCAATGCTGTTGTTGATGGTGCTGATTGTGTCATGCTTTCAGGTGAAACTGCTAAAGGTAATTATCCTATCGAAGCAGTTTCAATGATGCATCAAACCTGTCTAGTGGCTGAAATGACCCTTCCTTATGACGCACAATTTGCTGAATTACGTGATTTAACTAAAAAGCCATGTGGAGTCCAGGAGACTATTGCAATGGCTTCGGTTTCTGCGGTTTTTGAACAATCTGCCAAAGCAATTATTGTTCTATCAACCTCTGGTACAACTGCCAGATTATGTTCAAAGTATAGACCAAATTGTCCAATTATTATGGTTACTAGAAATACCAGAGCAGCCAGATTTTGTCATCTTTCTAGAGGTGTTTATCCTTTTGTTTATGATAAAGAAAGAGTTGAGAACTGGTTGGAAGATGTCGATAATAGAATTGCTTACGCAATTGAAGAATCTGTGAAGTTGAAGATATTCAATAAAGGTGATACTATTGTTGTTATTCAAGGACATACTAGGGGTATTGGTCATTCTAACACTTTAAGACTAGTTCATACTTAAATTTGTTGGGATTTTCCTGAATAACACTGTTCTCTCTTTCTGTTTTTTTATAATGGTATTATTTAATTTGTTTATTTTTTAGATATTTACTCTTTTAACCTGATTTTTAGTTCATACTCACTCCCTGGTGCAATGCTGTAGTTGTAGACTGATAGTTCATGGTTCGACTCTTTTTCGTATTGTTCCACGGCAAAAAAATCCTCAAAAAAATTCTCAGTAGTATCTAAGTATGATTATTTTCTTGCCTATACGAAATTTGAAGCATTTATTATTTTCTAAAGATAGACATCAATGTCAGACGATCAGATAACTTCCGACACTGATTTTGACTTACGATCCGAATTGACTGAGCTTCAACTTCTTTCGTCCCCTAATAGACGTTCTCTGGCGACACCAACCACGCCCACCGGATCAAAACCACAAGATGATTCATTTTCAAATCCAGAATCACCATCTTCAATTCAGGCTGTTCATAGTTTGTCAAGTTTTCCCTTGCATGCTACTCTTTCCCAACCTACTCCGTTGGAACAGCTGATAAATGCGTCACAGAGAGGTGACGTTCTTACTTTGGAATATCTTCTTAACAATTCATCTTCAAATATTCAACCTTTATCACCTAACAGTACTGGACCAGATGGTGTCACTCCATTGCATTGGGCAGCTTTGAACAACAAGCTTTCTGCAGTAAAATATTTAGTATCTAAAGGTGCCGATCCGAATATCAGAGGTGGTGAATTACGAGCCACGCCTCTTTTATGGGCAGTTAGATATGGTCTTGTTTATGTTGCCGATTGGTTAGTTAAGGAAGCCGGTGCAGATATTACCGTTAAAGACTCAACTGGAATTGGGTGCCTTCTAAGTGCTGTTTTTTCAAGTAACATTATGATGGTTATCTACATATTATGGGCGATGGATGAGAAAGATGAGCAAAAGGGTCATGAATGTATTGTTGGATCCAATGGCGTTGATACTATAGATTTAAAAAAAAGAACTGCATTACACTGGGCTGCATATCAAGGTGACTTTTTGACTGTGGAAATATTGCTTAATGCTAAGGCCAAGCTTGATTTGGTTGATGAATCGGGTTTCACTCCATTACATTGGGGGCTAGTGCGAGGTAGTAAAGCTGTTGTTGAATTATTAATTAAAAATGGTGCTAATCCCACTGCGTTGACAAGTGATGGTAAATCTTGCTGGGATATTTCCAATGATATGTCATGTTTGGAAATGTGGGAATCCGTTTTGCAAGAAAATGATTTGGATATAAATACAGGTGAAAGATTGAAAAAGATAATGAAAGAAGAATGGGCACAAGTCATAACATTTTTTTTACCCTACATTAGTCTACCTTTGAGTATCGGTATTATTGCTGGAAATAGCCCGTGGTTGATGAAAATATTATGGCTCACTTTATTGATTCTTGGTCAACAAGTTTTTTTAAAAAAAGTAATATTACCAGTGTATGTTACAGGAAGAAATGCATTTCTAAAATCAGCTTTTTTTTCTGGATTGTTTTCATCTACAGCTGTTTGGTGCACCATTACATGGCTAGTTTTTTTAGTGCCATACACTTTAACAGAAAACTCTCTTAACAATCTTTTATTTTTACTTTTAACTACCGGTGTACTTTATTTCTTTTTCAAGGCTATGTTTACAGATCCCGGTTATATCCATGAAGATGACGATCCAAATTCAATCAAGCAAACTATATATGAGTTGATTACAATAAGAAAATTTGATTCTATTAATTTTTGTATCCATTCATTGATCAGAAAGCCTTTAAGATCAAAATATTCTAAGATAAAGAGCTTAAATATTGCGCGGTTTGATCACTATTGTCCATGGATCAATAATGACGTTGGTGTTAGAAATCACAAATTATTTTTTGCTTTTATTGTTTTTTTGGAACTAGCTGTTATGGTTTGGATTCAATTGTCTGTGGAATTTTTTGACGAGCTAGATCTGTCGGATGGCATTAAAAAATCCTGCCCCATTTTAAACCAAAATTTATGTTCGGGTTATCAAGGTTCTTCATTTATCTTTATTTTCTTTTTATGGGTTTGTGCACAGTTTTGTTGGTTATCTATTTTAGTAATTGTTCAAATATTTCAAATTTCAAAGGGCGTCACTACTTACGAATTGAGTAATTTGTATCATAATGAAAATAGATCTTCATTTTCTTCTATCCCAAATGATGAGCCACTTGATGAAACTCGTACAGAAGATGTTTTATCCTTAGATCGTACAATTCAATCATCTTCAGGACCTATATCAACTTTACTTGGATTTGTTTCCTTTATTCTTAGCTTACGTGTCTCTAAAATGATTGGTTTGGATCAATTTGCATTAATGACAGACAACCTTATTCAGCGTCGTAGAAATAATCAATCAAATTTAGTAAACAAATCTCAATTTGATTTTGGTTTTGTTAGAAACTGGTTGGATTTTTTATTCTTGAAAAGACAAGGTGATGATTATTGTTTCAGAACATTATTGGCTTTACCTACAGGGTGTGAGGGAAATTTAAATAATTGTTTGGTTGATTATTGCAAGCTATTCAACCTTCCGGATGACGTGTAACCTAATATGTTTTATTAATTGATATAGAGGGCATTCAATTAAGGTATAAAAATGTTTATAACCATAACACCCTCAGGTGTCTTACATTTACTTTGTCTCAAAAAAATTCCGATCTTTCATATCCTTAACCACCTCTTCGTAATTTCGTTTTAGCTCCTTTAATTCCATATTTAATAATTCAATCTCCCTCTGTTTTTCTATTCCAATCCTTTTAAATCTAAAGGTATCATCAATTCCGAAGGGTTCCTTCTGTATTGACCTTAACAGCTTCAAAAAACTAAAATTCAACCTATTTAGGCTCCTGTCGTCTAATTTCAAACTACTGAGTTGATTTTCGCCGGGAACAAAGCTATCTTCAATTCTTCCAAATTCGTCATTCATTTTCAATTTCTTCAAGCAGTCTAATAAATTTAGACAAAAGCCGTAATACTTTAAGCACTCTCGTTTGACTACATTGATTTCATGTGATAGTTCCAACACTTTGTTGCTAGTCTCTTGCTCCATAATCTTCTCATGTTGCATTTTAAACTCGTCAAAATTATTCTGTGTTTCAGACGAAATTAAATCATTTGATGTACATACTTTCTTCTTCTTCATTTTTCTTAGCAATTCAAGATTGTTCAATTCTTTTCTTTTCTTTTCTCGTTCCACTTCGCCTTTATAGGTCTCCCATCTTCTAACCACCTCTTTCTGTTGTACTTCTGCCGTTTTTCTGCGATTTATGTCATCTTCTGATACCAGTTTCATCTTGGCATATTCCCTTTCAACATTTCTTAATTTCCTGTCCATCAATTTTCTTTCTAATTCTAATTTATTTGCCTGTTCTTTCCAGTAATTCGTTTCTCTTTCCTTCTCATCGATCATCTTCAATTGTGAGTCCTGTACTAGCTGGCCCAGATCGAGTTCTTCTAATAGTCGGTAGGTGATATTAATTATCTGTTTGTCATTTTGGTACACTTCAGTTGGTTCTTTGAGTATCTCTGTTGTTCTAAATCGCAGTCGAGTATGAAGTCCTCGTGATTGCAGTCTCGTGTTTATTAACTGTGATGCGTTAATAATCGTTGATATTTGAGATTGACTAAATGGTGTCTTATTGTTAGTTTCCATATCAGGCATCATATCTTGCAAACCATTTAAGTTATCTGTCTTCACCATTGTCTTATCAATAATTAAATTTGCTAAACTCTTAGGTCTAGGTTTTTTCATAGATAAAGGAACAGATCAATTGACCTAAAAAAAAAAAAAAAAAAAAGGTACACACACCACTGCATTTGCAGGATTTTTTTATTTTCAACTGAAACATTCGTTCGACACCTCTATTCATCCTATTAGCATGTTTGTTCGGTGAACAATCCATATATTTCTGTCGCCTGTGGAAAAAAATTCTGTTTTATTGATTTTGATAACGATTTCAGTTTGACTCTTTTGTATTCTTTTTTCGAAACTATAATAATGCAGCATATATATGTCGTGGGATAGAATGTTTTGCAGATAACCTAATGAGCAAAGATATCAATGATCAATCATCAGCATTTTTGCATGGTATGTTTGGTCAATAAAATCTAATGAGGAAAGTGGTTTAATATTTTTATGCCTGTTTGATTTAGACTACGAGGTATGCAAATTTAAGGCACCAAGATTACAAGACTATCCTTTTAGCAACCAGCATCATTTTAGGAGGAAGTATTTTTTCAAATCATAGCCTCTCTCTTTGTAAAAATCAATTTTTCTCTACTCCAAGACAAAAAATGAATCAATTCAAAATATTGAAAAAGAAACATTTGAAAATCGAACCCCTAACTTATAGTGACAAAAATAGGTTTAACCACTGCGACAAGTATCCTTTTTTTATCTTGTAGGAAATTGAGATTTAGTAACGGTTGCCAGAACAGAATAAAAGTATCATAATCTTTGTTATCTGCTCATCTATTATGAGTTTATGTCAGAACATTAATGTCAGAACATGAACAAAAATTGTTGTCAGAACATTAATTATATGTCATGAGTTAAAGACATATTATGACATTAATTTTGTTCTATGATTATGTAATTGCAAGAACATAATATTTATTACATCATTAATGATCTAATCTATTACGTAAGATATTAATTTATCTTATCGGAGGCACAGCAGCTAATCTTATCATTTCTATTGTCAACGAGCTTATCATTCATGACGATCATTGTCCACATTCAATTTCCACAATTATTGTGGTAAAAATGATTGTCTATAAGAATAAGTAGTTTCCTGTGAAAATTATGCTAAATTTTGAAAAGTATAATAATAGCAAATGTTTGAATAGCTGAAAAATAGATTCAATTAATTAATAATTGATTGACGTCTAGAACT
>JAKTSJ010000104.1:0-13449 GCA_030580115.1 Kregervanrija pseudodelftensis | reverse complement strand
ATGGTACTGTAAGGAGTGGTTGGAACAACAACAACATCCTCACTGGTGGTGGTTGGATTACCATTAGTGTCAGTAGTTGTAAATGTGGATGTGAATGTCATCGGAGTAGGGCCGCTAGTGATCGTAATGGTGCTGTAAGGAGTGGTTGGAACAACAATGACATCCTCACTAGTGGTGGTTGGATTACCATTAGTGTCAGTAGTTGTGAACGTGGATGTGAATGTCATTGGAGTAGGGCCGCTAGTGATCGTAATGGTGCTGTAAGGAGTGGTTGGAACAACAACAACATCCTCACTAGTGGTGGTTGGATTACCATTAGTGTCAGTAGTTGTAAATGTGGATGTAAATGTAGTAGGTGTGGAACCGCTCGTCATCGTAATGGTACTGTATGGGGTGGTTGGAACAACAACGACATCCTCACTAGTGGTGGTTGGATTACCATTAGTGTCAGTAGTGGTGAATGTTGACGTAAATGTCATTGGAGTAGGGCCGCTAGTGATTGTAATGGTATTGTATGGGGTGGTTGGAACAACAACGACATTCTCACTGGCGGTGGTTGGATTACCTTTAGTGTCTGTAGTGGTAAATGTCGATTTGAATGTAGTAGGTGTGGAACCGCTAGTGATGGTAGTAGTTAAAAAATTGTTACTTGGAATGTTATTAATAATAATTGTTTTTGTAGTTGTGGTGCCTTGATTTATGATAGTGGTCACTGTGACCGTATTTGTGGAATAAGTACTTGACCAGGTTTTTGTGCTGACGGAGCCGGAATACGAGGCTGTATATGAAGTGCAACCGTTATATGGACCGGCGCCCGCAAGCTGGAAAACATTAGATTGGAAATTAGTGATTGTGGTGCCTGAAGGCATTCCAATTTTGAAATTAAGATTTGCACTGGCTTGAGCGTTAATGTAAACAACACGAATAGGATAATAATAGCCTGCTTGAAGGTATACGTAAGAAACTTTATCATTCATCTGACCACCCCATGTCTTACTGGTAAAAATAATAGCCTCATTCGAACTGGCTGAATTTGGTTCAGGGGTGCCGCAACATGCAAATGCTCCAGAACCCATCCAAACCATAGCACCATCATCAACGTCAGTTAAATAGAACTCGTAAATACCGGTTTCATCAGCTTATAGAATAAGTTTGTAATCGTTAGTATATTAGACAGTATTTTTTGAATATAAATAAAGGATGTATGCTTACCAAGAAAATAACCTGTTAACTCCAAGAGGAAATTGGTAATTTTAACTGTTGCACCATAAACTAGTCCTTTATGTGTCTTCCATGTAAAAGGCACTGAATTGGATATTACTGGGTTTGTAATTCCAGAAGCGCTAGTAGTTGGATTTCCGGTTAGATAAGAATTTGCATAATATTGAGAACGACTTAAGTCAGCACTATCAAAGACAGAGTAGGAATAAAAACGAGCATTGAAACCAGGTGTCGATTGTAAGTTACCAAACAAACAACCTGTGGCATCTAGGTTAATACCGCCTATGAAATCAGCTTCTGCTTGACCTAAAAGTGTAACAGCTAAGTAAATTAAAATTAGGATAAAATCCATAGTCAAGAATATATATTTGGTTAATAATTTTTTATAAATTATATGACTTTTAATGTTTGTTGGGCTTGACCGGTATTCTCTTGGATATAGGCCTCTATATAATAATTTGAACTTTTACGATTTATCAATTTCATATTCTTTGTCTGCTTTGTTTAGCATTTCAGAAGTTCTAGAAACAAAAGGAACAATAAAGTGGGTTTTGGAATTTGTAATGCAAAAAGTAATGCGTATGCCAAAAAAATTGCGCATACCGGATTGGGATGTTCATTCCAATAGACTGAGCTTATATCAACATGAAATTTGGAAAAAATAGCGGAATTTTATTTTTATTCAGTTTAAAAATAACCACGGGTTTATGTTATGTTGCATGACAATATTACTATCTTAATGAGTTGACAACAAATGTTTCAGTTTAGTGTGATTCAGACTCAAAATATCTTTAATGTTTATCAATAAGTACTTGTTTGCTAGGAACAGCAACAACAAACTAAAATATTTCATGTGAGTTTATTAGCTTGGGTTCCTGTAGAGGTTGGCCTGATTACTTTATGGCGAGTTATAAAATACATTTGTTTATCTGAGTATTCTATAATTGTACATAACATGTATCTGCAATTTCCTGAAGGAATACCGGGAAGGGCTATTTTGTCTCAGCATAATATTTTTCATCTGGTGGCAATCTTGGTGGAAACATAATGGACCAATTTTTTGACGTTCATTCCTTTATATCTAATATTTTTCATTTTGAATCTGTAATCTAAATGTGTGCGTATTACATAAAACTAAAATCATGTAGATTTAATACAATATGTTGATAAATTTCTTGAAAATAACTCATGTTAGGATTATTTGGGTAACAGTATGAAATTTTTTTTGAGGCATACTGGGTTATATTCTTTACTCTGAATAATGACTAATCTTTTATTGACTGTTGGCGCAACGTTGAAGATTTCAAATGATGTTTTATTTTCAAATGTGCTTGATATGTTTTTAGACGCCGTCAAATTTTTAAGTAAAGAACTAAACAAGTAATCCGGCTACTCAATTTAGATAGAGAAAAAGGAAAAAGTTAAACGTTTTTCAAGCCTGAATTTACTCCTGTTTATAAGAGAGGAATCTATCCATATTGCTCTTCGCAATATTCGAATACAATAAAAATTTTCATCCTTCCAAACTTATATTTTTCAATTATTCAACAGAACGCGGCAGCCAATTTCATGTTTAGAAAAAAGATTTACAGGGAAGAGTAAATAAAGAGTTTTCCTATTTAAACTATAAAATGGATTTCAAGTTTAATTTTGCCCAATTTATTCTTCAATAAAATATTCGACCTTGAATACGGGTAAATCAGATCTACGGAAATATGCTGACATTAAAATAGCAATAATTTCTGCAAGTTTCGTAAGTGTAATAAATTCATAATATCACTAATTTTATATTTGATACAACTTTTCACATTATTGCTTCAAACTACTTAAAATGTATGAAAAAATTATTCAAGGCAATAAAAGTTTTAGTATTATTCTTTAGTTGAAGGAAATAACTTTAAAAGTATATTGAATGAACTAAAATATTAACTGCAAATTCCGAGTTTAATAATATTCAAATTTTGAAGTCTCGTAAAGTTCAAATCACTTAATTTTACTTGAAGATATATCAAATAATCAATTATCAAAATTAATTTGTTTTTTTGTGCTTAAGTCGCAAACTGAAAAAAATGTAATTTATAAGTTGAAAATACTACAGGTTTAAGACCATTAATTCAGTCTAACTTAAAAAGTTCTATCGGTATTTTAATTGAACTAACTGGCAAATTGGTTGAATTAAATAGCAGTTAATCAATTTCTTCCAGTGTAAGTGCTTCAATTATTTAGCTATTCCGTGAAGTCTAGGTCAATTCAGCTAATTATACTGACAAAAAAAATGAGCTATTAAATTTTATTTTTGTACTTCAGTTAATAAATTTATTTGCGGAAAATATTAATTTTATAATACAAGCTAATTTCATTTCTGAAACAAATAGCACAGTTATGGCACCCAGAGCATGCAGCTTAAACCGCCAATAAGCATCGCTGGTAATGATCAGACTATTGTTGCATAAGCAATTAAAAATGTGGATGTAAATGTTTTAGGCAAAGAGCCACTTGTGATAGTAATGGTGTGACATATTGTTTTTGGAACAAGAAGGACATTTTCAGTAGTTGTGGCATGGTGACTGTCAGCATTTTTTGGTGCAATTGTTGAAGCAAAAGCCGCAACTACAGTACCACCAGTGAGAGGGATAATCCTAAAAATATTTATTAAAACAATGGTGACAAGTTCAGTAGCTGTAGGCAAATTATCTTTAATATCTCTTGTAATTTTTAGTTATTCTTTAAGTAACTTAGCGCCACTAGTAATAGCAAGAGTATGGTATGAAGTTGCTGGAATAAGTAGAAATTAATCTATCGTTTCAGTAGGTTGACCCTCAGCGTTTATTGTGCAGTCGAAGTAATTAAATGTAGTACTTTCAGTGACAGTGGTTACAGTGCAGAACGGCATAGCAAGAATAGTGATGACGACTTTAGTGATATTTAAAAATCTCATTATCTGCTTTCCTAGTGAAAAAAAATCTTGAGAATGTATAGTGCTTGTTGAAACCATAGTAGCGATTAAATGGAGGTACTAGTGATTGAGGTTGTATGTTCTGAACTTAAAAATATACTATGATCTGGGATATAGTGGAAACATTTTTGTTTTTCTCCAAATACATTGATGGAAAGCTGAAGCACATCAGTTTTATCAATATTGACATCAACAATTGTTAAATGATCACAACTTGCCTTAGGATAGGCATACTTTGCTCAACAATTAATATTATCATCTAAAATTTTAGAGATGTCTAAGATAAAGTTTGACGCTGCATCATTTGCAAGACTGCTAAAAATACAGCATTTGAGTACACCATTATTCAACCAAATCATTGCGCTATCATCTCTATTAACTGATTAAAATATATAAACCAAATATTTAAATTGGGTTGAGACGCTTCGAAAAAATGTTATATTTATTTTTTTGTCAGAAAAATTAGATCAAATAAATTGAACATAATTAAATTATTGATGATTCTTAAAATACCGGTAAATTCAAAACCGAACTTTCAATTTGAAGATTCATACAATAAAGAGATGAATTTTTGGTGATATGATAACCAAGTATTTTTAATTATACCTGCACCAAACTTAAAAACTGAAAGTACCATCAACTGAATTGCTAAATAATCAGATACAAGGAAATTGAATTGTACGGAATAAAAAGTGTCCAAATCCAAATGACTATAATATTTAACTTTATAACCTTGGGTTAAAAATAGTTCCGTAACCAAAAAATCAGTACCGGAAGAATTAGCCGAGTAATATATAGTTTAAGTCTTAACATAAACTCAATTGTATTTAACATTAATAAAAAAAAAAACAAAAATTAGATGGGTTATTATTGATTTATAATTCAATAACTTTTTTATAATAATTAAAGTAGAAATGTTAAATTTTTATGTGTTCTTTTATTAAACAAATTAAAGAGGATAATTTTTGCAGTCATCGAAAATACCTTTATTCATTTTTATATTTATTGAATAACAAAAAAAAGAAAATGATTTCAAAATGATTGTGATCACGATGTGATGTTTACTTGATTTTTTTTGAATTGATAATAATTTAATAAATTGGGGAGTACTTCACAATGAATATTTCTATCTACTTTTTTATGAATTTAAATCCACGCATATAATGTCTAGACAAAAATATCGCGTACCGAAGACACAATTTTTTTCAGCGGAAAACATTAATTTAATTTCCAATACAGGCACACAAAATGTCACAAAAATTTTTTGTAAGTAAAATGTATAAATTTATATTAGCTATAAAAAAAATAAAAAAAACGGCAATAATTCAAGTGTCGACCTGATCGTTTTGGACGTAATTAAAATGGAATTCTATGCCTTAGGAATGATTCAAATTAATTAGTAATATCGCTTGAATCTTAATTGATTGTTATTTGAAATAGCAGACATAAAAGTCAAAACATAAACAATGTTTCAGATATTTTAACTGCAATGCTGCCAAAAAAATTTTGGATGAACTATTATAATCAAGACGGGAAATATTTTAGAGAGGGTTTATTCAATTTTACTTATATGCAGTTATAAAAAATCCATTTTAATGTTACAAAAATAAGAGTAAATATACCGCCTAGAAAATTTAATGGATAGTCCAGTTTTTCACATGAAATTAGTTTCAGAATACTATTGCATTAAGGTTTTACGCTAAATAGACTAATTGATTTATGATACATATTGTACATATATATTTAATGTGAAAGTATTTGTTAATGATATGCCTTACAATCCTCAAAAAGTTTAGTAATTGGCAATTAACCTTTTGTAAGCTTTGCATGAAAATTCGCAAAATTTCTACGAATATATTAAACTAATTAAGATACCTTTACAAATGTTTTCAAATGCACATTGGGATGTTTGCGTTCAGATTAAAAAATGTATATGTTAAACATGAAATTTTTCTTCCGATCTCATTCCACAGCCAGGGCCACAATAAATTCGCAATTTCCCTGTGTGCTGGAAGAATAAAAATTTGAGATACTCAGACTGGCAAAGTGAAATAGTCTATTTCGCGCACATGCATGCACCGCCATTTGTATTCTTTCCTCATTTTCACGTGTTATTATTCAAACGGTATTGTAATATTGCAGATTCCGATTTCAGTCTTAATATCGATTAACAGCATTGAATCAAGTTAGGATACTTCCAGAAAAACGTCTTATTAATATTTGTTGCATGAATGTGCATCTAATTAACATATTCCCACAGAAAAATCAAATTTAAAAATGAAATGATTGATACGCACGAATACAGATTCTTAGTTCATTTGACCCGAAATATAATCAAAATATTGCCGTTGAAATTGGTACATTAAACACAATAGGATAACTATTTCTTATAGATATTAGCAATCTCGGGGAAGAAAATGACGCAATTAGATATTCAAGAATATATTCAAGACTATTGTTCTGCATATTACGTAAAACGAAAGCGTGAATGTCTAATAACTTGAAACCAAAGACTATTCTGTAAAAAATTTGATCTACATGAATTGAAATCACGCGATTTATTCAATTTCTTTATCCTTCCTTAAACACTTTTTTGGAATTATCCGACTTTGGTAGCCTCACAGATAAAAATATATAAAGTTTAGCTGAGACAAACTTTCAAGTGTGGCAGTAAGTCCCTTTATACAGCGTTGTAATCATCTTGAAAATTGGAATAGGTTATTACGTTATTCGGATATATACATTTTGACAACTTATCATACTTTTTGATATATTTAAAAATACAGTCCAATTTTGTGTTTAAAAGGTAAAAAAAAAAGATAAGACACTTTACATATAATAGAGTGAGCCAAAACTAATTAACTGAATTACACAATGTGAAAATTCCATTTAGAAGAATGAATTTAGGGGGGATCGATGTTTTAAATTAAGTCGGGTCGTAATATTTTAATATAGTTTATAACTTAATAAGTTCAATATTTGTCTAAATATTTTTTTAAATTTCGAAAGCACTACTGGTTTAAGTCATTAATGATTAGTAAGAGCTATATCATTTACTCAGTAAAATAAAACAATTTTTTATCTGTCATAACATAAGTTCCGCTAATATTTACACTTATGGTAGATTGTTCTTAATGATTAAATCCTCGTTTTTTTTTTGTTTATTATTATACAATACTATTAAAGTTGTTAAAAAAATTATGAAAAGTTTGTTTTAATAATGTTAACAGTCAACATTCCTGATTTATTAGTACCTTTGGGGCTAACGGTTCATTAATGTCTCAGTGTATATGTGTATGCGTATGCGTATGAAGATAAAAAAATAATTGCCCTCAAACGGCTCATGCATGTGAAAATTGCAATTAATTTTTATTTCATAAGATGAAATTTAATTTCAACTCACAAATTTCTATAAAATGTAATCATTCAATATGTCGCCTTGCATTTTAGCAATAGCGACGAAAGTTGGAATATTGAAACACAGCCTAACTTTAATGCAACCGATAACTAGAAAGCATTTTTCGATTCAGAAAATATTTTGCAAATTTGTCAAAAGGGAAAAAGTACGAAAGTATTGATGATAATAAAGATTCATACGGGAAGGAAAATATGAAAAATTTTATTTGTTAGAACATAGTTTAGCAGTTTGAGGTACAGTTTGCTGTTGATGGTTGATAATTTTTGTTGCCAATTAAAATTTATTTTAAACGCATTTTAGTGCTAAACACAAGTACTTTTTCGCTAATAAATTTATTAGTGGGCCAATTATCAGCTCTTGCGAAAATGCATTTTTCGCAAAGGAGGTTGTAAAAACCTTGAAAAATTTATCCGAAGGACTAGGTGCGGACAAAAAACATATCAAGATTACCAAACTGCCTATTTTGAATATTGTTCAATTCAAACATCAAAAGAAAGCATAATTATACCTGACCTAATTATTTAGATTTACAAAAAAATTTAATGAAAGTTAGTTTCAACAATGTCACTATAATCCATTGTTTAAGTATGATAAGATGGCTCTATTGCTGAAAGACGAAAGGTATATTCTTGAAAAAACTATCTTATAGCCCATCACCTGTCCCATGTTTGGATAATGTTAAATTTTCTGATCCTGGAGCTTGTTGGAAAGCACTTTCGAACTTTTCCAACGTTTCTGCGAATGAATCATGCCTGAATTCTTGTTATAACGTTGAAACCACAATTGATTTTTTAGGAGATTAAACTATTGTATTGAAATTTGAGTAGGTAGCACGCATTTTTGTAGTCTATAACTACTTTTAATTGAGAACCATTTGTGAATGGTTACAAAAAAGTAATAATTTTTATAAAACAGTGTCTATTTAGGTGAATTTGTTTGTAGCCAGCTAGGAATCCTCTTATATTGGAATAAATGGCATGAACAAAAAGGAAATAATATTCTGAATGCAACCAAACCTATAAAGTCATATTGAATTTGAAATATAGAGTTGTTTTGATAATACTTTATAATCAAGATATTGCCGATTGTATTGACCCAGATAGAAAAGAGGTTTATGGTTTTATAAGAAATTTATCTATTGGACTCCCCAGAAACACGAAATTGAATCATTTAACTATTGCCATAATTGATAAGATTTTTAAAAATACAAAACATGATCAAAACGTGATTACTTAAAAATATGGTCAGATCTGACTTTGTACACTGTCACCTTCCCCAATATTACCAACTGGAAAATATCATTACATAAAAATAAATCCAGGCTGGTAAAAATTGATTATAGTAGTTTTATAGATAAACGTATGAATCTTTTGTCAAACAGAAAACTATAGTCTTGACCAAAATAAACAATGAAGGGTGAAAGCTTGATGGAGATTTCTTTTGCTTACATGGTTCGCAATAAATACAATCAGGTCGAATTATGGCTAGTAAATTTTTTTTGAAAGGTCTTTTTGAGCAGCAAATTCAGAGCATTGATAGTAAATTTAATGCTTTGAAAAATAAAAAAATGAAGTAAATCACGGTCTGCTATAGAGATCTAATAAAAAGAAAATTTTGCATTGTCCGTGTTGCATCTTTACCCGGTTGTGAAAGTACAGTGAATTATATTTCCTTTTGTATATTTTTGAAAAAAAAATTTAGAGTTAGTTCAAAAGCCAGATTTAATTTACCTTAAATATATTATAACCAATGAATCAATTGCACGGACTCGGAAACTAAAAGAAATATTTTCTGACGTTAAAATTTGTAATTGCCTATGGCATAAAACTTTAACAATAGAAATGAATTTGGATAATTTTGATATCACACTTTGTCTTTGGGCTGTATATTGTTTAGACGAATTGTCTGCAATAATTAAATATTATATGTAAAACTCCATTACTTTCAAAAGATTACAGAAATGAAAACTAAATTACGAAAGGATATTTGATACCGAAATTTGTTTAATTATACCACGATCAATAGGGATAACTCCAAGAAGTATTTTTCATCCCTAAAAATTGGATTCCGCCTTTTGAAGCGTTGCAAAAATTGAAAAGATGGTCTCAGTACGCTTATCTTTTGTTTGGTACCATGGATCAATTGGCTATATGTACTAGAATTTGATTAAAAACTCTTGAACACAAAACCGATAGATTTTCATTAAAAGAAACTTTGACTATTGAAGATTACTTAAGTAACAAAAGCGTACCGTAAGAAAGAGAAAGAATTAAGATTGAAGTGAAAAAGCTTTTAGAGGAAAAATATTCCACTACTATTAAGAACATCCAAGTATTGATTTTAAAGTGAAAGAAATCATCAGATAACTCAAAAAAAAATTTGAAAAAATGACTGCCCAGAACAACTATTTAGTAGGTGTTTCTATGATTAACACTCAAGCCAACGAGGCGTCGCACAATACGATTAAGCGCCATTGTGGGATTAAGAATGAAGAAAATCTGTTTATAGAATTACAAAATTTTCAACGGCTTCATATTAGAGATCATAAGGCTCAATTTAATGAGGTTAAGCTTGGAGAATTATATAAATGGGGGAATCGATATTTAAAAGAACAAGATGTTTTTTTCTTTAAAAATGTCATGATGTCCTCTTAAAATTATATTTTTTACAAAGAGCACAGGGCAGTTCATCAGTTTATTGTAGCGGATGAAAGACTGCAAACTACAAAACTTAAAAATCATGCCTTTGATGGCCCTGGCATCAATGGGTATAGGTGTGGTTACTGGACCAATATGTATTTGGCATTCCATGATGCCATATCATTGCAAGAGAAAATTATGATTTTCTATAAAACAAGAAAAAATATATGTATATACATTCTTATGGGTAGTTCATGAAAGATTTGGGAAGTCTTAGCTGTTACAAATAAGGAATCAAACATTTCGCATCCAGGTCAAAAACTTTCATTAAGATTACCCTCAAAAAGAAAAAAATGGCAAGATATTAGAAGGTTTAGAAGGTACAGTTAGACATATTAATAGAATTAAAAACTTTTACTATGGGTTATTAGTAGATGAAAAGTTACGAATGATAGGAGGTATAAGTTTTATTGAAAATTATAAGAAACGTAAGTAAATCAGTAAAGAATTAACTGAAGTTATTAAAAAACTTGAAGATAATAATTCCAATGATGTATAAGAAAAAGATAATAAAGATGAATATTAAAAGAATAAGATTGAAAAACAAAATAATGATACAAGTTTTATTTCTAGTTCTAATATTTGTACAGTTACTTTCAGAACATTGATTATATGCCAAGAGTTAAGGACATATTATGACAATAATTTTGTTCTATAATACAAATAATTTCAAGAACATAATAATGATCTAATCTATTACGTAAAATATTAATTATATTATCAGGGGCTTAGCAGTTGAACTTATCAGTCTTAAAACAAGATTAACATTGCTATTATCAATGAACTTATCTTTTGATGATTATCATCGTCGCCACAACAAATATCCACAATTATTGTGATAAAATGCTTGTCTATAAAAAAAAGCAATTTCCCACTTTATTTTATATATTTTATATGTCTTGTGTTTAGTTCTTTTATTCGAGGATTTATATTATTAAAATAATACTATATAGTAAACATTTCATAAAACTCAAGCCACACACATATTTAAAATTAGCTAATACTAGCTACGGTAAGTACTGTTACTCTAACTAATATGAAGTCAAAATATTTCGTGATATTGATAACTCCAACAATTTTAACTGTTAAGTTCATACCACTGTCAATTATTCTTAAACTTTGGTTAAATCAAAATAGAAGAACAACATAATTCAAGTCTTCCGAACTGTAGTGCTTTTCCTTATCATCATTTTTTGGTTAAGTTTATTTAATTAAGAGTACTTTTGGATTGATAGTATTCACTATTATGCCACCTGTATGTATTATAGCCTCTTATTTCAAAGCTAATTTGAATATATTAGAACATGAAGGATTTTATATTGAAATCTTGCACCTCCTCCAGTAGGGTGAAGGTTATATATAATCATCTATTTCAACCTGATGTTTAAGATAACTCTCACAGGAGGAACAATTACGGGTGTGGTCCCGTAGATAGATAAGTTAATACTTATTATTGGATAGAGTGTAATCGATGTAGACTCAGAAGTTGCAAATAAATATAATTAAATTATACATATAATTTATATATCGATCTCTTATCCCAAAAAAGAAAAGAAAAAGATTGTAAAACAAGTAGGAACTAAAAAGTGGGAAAATCTAGTTTATATAACAAGTCGGATTTAATTGTGATTGTTAATCTTTTGTTTAGAAAAAATCCTACTATCCAATCGAAAAATTATATTATTATAAATAATATCATGAGCTTTAGTTAAACTGATTTCATTGGCTTCTTCTTACGGAGTTATACATTTAGAATTAACAATGGAATGGCTTTAATTAACCTAAAAATAGTAACCATGTTAATTGATTAGCTATGCAATTTCTCCAGGTTCTAACAAATACATTGTCATTTGTCGCCTTATTTTTACTGTTTTCTTTGTTAAAGCATAGTCCACTTTAAACTCATAACATTCACTAGCATTAAGTTTCATATAGACTCTCAATATTAATTTTGGTTTCCCCCAGATAAGTAGAAAACGTATATTTTAAATCACATGAATTTATTACTAGATGACTGAAATTTACAATGCATAGGCGTATATTCACTTAAAAACAAAATTTGTAATTATTGAGCGCTACATGAAGATATTAAAGAACAAGCGTTGAAAAAAATGTTGTCAGAGGCGCTTTATCCTTTTTTTTTTTCTGACATAGAGAAATTTTTTTACTCCTTGACAACTATTATATGTTTTCTGCTTCAAAACATTCTCCAAGAAAAAAGATTGAAAAAAATCGCGTGTTCTAGACAAGGCAAAGAAAAAATATTCCCCATAGTATGTCGGAAAATTTAAACATTCTTTTATTCAACGCTCAATTAAGACATAGCTCAAATGCGAAGCTTTAAATTAATTCATTAACTTCTTTATTTGAATTTATCAAAATTTGGTCAATATCATTAAGCTTCATTGAGAAAATGTCATTATTTCTTTTAGTAAAATAAACATAAATATTGATGTTTATTTTTGATACACACATATAGACATAAATACACATAAACATAAACCATGCCTACCAAAATACGCATACCAGCTTCATGTACTTTCCACTATAAGTATCACCAATAAGCTTATAAAATAATATAACTAACCACTAGTATTAAATTGCATATTTTATGACGTAATTTTAATGAAAAAAATTTTTTTTGTTCACGCACATAAATTGAAGTAACTGAATAAGAAGCCAAGTTACATCAGACACTATTTTTGATCCAGTTTTAAACATTTATTGAAAATTAAAATTCTATTCACATATGTTTAAAGTTAATATGACATTGTAATAAGAGCGTCTTTTAAAAAGTATACTTAATACACAAACAATTTTTCAACTTCAGGCAATTTGGCTATTGAATGTTCTTGCATACGTATTGTAAGACTGAAATCATAATGTTGTCTAAAAACGTGCGAAAATTAAACGAGGATGAAATATTTCAGGTCCAAGCATAATAATTTTACTAATTGGTATCGCATTATAAAGTTCACTTATATTTATGTAATTTACTTTTGAGTTGAGATTCTATTAATATGTTGGTGCGAGTTGGTTGGTGCGAGTTGGTGCGAGTTGGTTGGTTGGTGCGAGTTGGTTGGTGCGAGTTGGTGCGAGTTGGTTGGTGCGAGTTGGTTGGTGCGAGTTGGTTGGTGCGAGTTGGTGCGAGTTGG
>JAKTSJ010000103.1:0-14107 GCA_030580115.1 Kregervanrija pseudodelftensis | reverse complement strand
ATTAATGATGTAATAAATATTATGTTCTTGCAATTACATAATCATAGAACAAAATTAATGTCATAATATGTCTTTAACTCATGACATATAATTAATGTTCTGACAGATAAGCTGAAACCACTCTAGTGTTTTATTTTATGTTGTGACACAAACATTTGTTATTATTACCCTTAAATTATAACATAGTTTTCACAGTTTAAAAAGTTCTAACGCCAAAGAAAACCAAAAAATTCTGTTAATAAGTGCTTTTTAGGGTAAAACCCATAACGACGTTTGTTATTATTTTTCCGAACAGTCAGTTTGTCCGAGTGGTTAAGGAGAAAGACTTGAAATCTTTTGGGCTCTGCCCGCACAGGTTCAAACCCTGTAGCTGACGATTATTTTTTGAATTATTCTGTAATTTTCAAAATTTTATTATTATTTTTACTACTAAAAAATGTTTATAATCTTCTATCACTAATTTTTTTCTCCCTAACATCAATCATGAACTGATTTACTCTACCCTCTCTCACTGCTCTTTTCAAATTTTTTAAAATTCTATCCGTAATTTTAATACCTAGCCTACTTAATTCTAAAACTTTATCTCGAACAATTTTCATTTCGCCAATATTATCATCAGCATCGATTCCACTAAATTCATTAGAATCACTAATCACTTTGGTTATTTCTTTTGTCATATTTGAATCTTTACTTTGAATACGAAAAATAAAACTATTTAAATCATCTAACAAGTTTTCATTATCTTCAATAACCCTAATTTTCAAATCATTGGTAACAATAAGCTTATTGTCACCTTCACCACCAACTGTGATACTAACAGATGAATCCTCTCTGAATTTCAGAGTAAACATTTCATTTAAAGTTAGAACAGAGCTTACTGTTAGTCCATGGGTATTTGGATCATGGGATAAATAAGTATTTGCTGATGTCTTTAATGCATACTTTTTTTCATTCGATGATTCGTTCGTGATTAATTTATTATTGTTTTTAAATAATCCAGTAATATCAATTAAAATTAAAACCTGTAAAGTTGAATTAGGCTGGCAACAATTTAAAGGATTATTCATTGATTCTTTATGGGGTAAATACAAAACGGTATCTAATGATGGTGATATTATACTTAAATCAGAGGAGGTCGTAATATCCTGTGAAGACATAGGTGAAACTGGTGAAGTTGATAAACAATATGGCGTTTCATTCCTCATAAATGATATCACCAATGGAATATCTGTTTGTGGTAGGTCTGATTTAATTAGAGTGGTCCAACCTGTACCTAGGTTATCAACATTAATTTCTGACAATGATCTAGGTTCTCCATTGATCATAAAATGTGTTGGTGTTGATTTATTGTGTAATGACGATTCATACGCTCTCAGTTTTGTAGAGTTAGTTCCCTTCTTCTTTTTTTTGTTCTTTTTATCTCCTTTAAATAAAAGTTTAGAAACCATTTTAAGTGTTCTTCTGATATGTAAACAATACAAAGAAAGTTTGCAAAGAAAAAATTATGGGAAGAAACATAAAAATTTAAAACTAAACACTGCCTTAGCGCGTTTGTCATTAATCACGTTAATAAGTTGTCTATTAATATGCAGCAATTCTAATATAAAGGACCATAAGATAAATAAAGTAATGAAAAGAGAAATAAATAAATGTAAGATATTTATAAAAAAATGTATATGAAAAATTAAAATCTAACGTGCAAACTTTCTTAAAGACCATTCAACAACGGTTTTAACAAATTCAGCCTTTCTTTCTGTGACAAGCCAATGACCTGAATCGATACCTTTAACTTCCCAATCATTGAAAAACTTCCCAATTGCATTAGAATGAATATCGTTACCAACAAAACTAGAATAATTACCTTTAATTATTAATAAAGGAGCAATATTTCCTTGATGTGCCAATGGTTCAATATCACCATAATCTTCTAATTTCCATTCTAAAATATCTTCAATGTGCTTATCAAGAATACTTAGCGGGATTTTTTCCACCAATTTACCGTCTTTATTTCTAGCTATGTTAGTTAACCAAAAAAGAACAACTTTTTCATTTGGTTCAACCCAGGTTAACAACCAACGTTTCATTTCATCTAAAGTCCAGTCAGGATGTTTTTTCAAACAAGATAGCATTGCATTGATACCAATGTGAAATTTTTCAAACTCAAAATACGAGTTTTCTGGATTTCTGTATGGAGTATTATCAATAGCCACGACACCTTTGACTAATTTGGGAAATCTTAAAGAATGTATCATTGCAGCTTTGGCACCCATGGAATGTCCCATTAAAATAAAACCACGATGGCGTGGAACAGTCGATGGTAAATTATTAATTAGATTGGTAATATCGTTGGACATTGCCAAATAATTCATTGGTTCACTATGAAAAGAAGTACCATGATTACGTAGATCTGGTACAATTAATGGAGTATGTAATTGAGTTGCAAATTGCTTTGAAGCAGACCTATTATTTTTCCTATTACCTAATAGTCCATGAAGAAAAATTATTGGAGGAATTTTTGAACTTTTTGATGGAGTTGTGGCAGATGTTGAAGGTGGTAAAAACAAATCATAGTCTAGAACATTAGGGACAGCAGCATGTGTATAACGTAATTGGGTGGTGAAACTTGTAACTGATACTAAAGGTTTCAAATTTTTTTGTCTTGCGCAAAACATCATATAGTATTTTAATAACTATGTATTATTCAACTATACGTTAAGTTGCCGATAACAAAAGAATGAGCAAGTGTTTACGTTAATCGAAGAGAATGGAGAAACGCGGTTGGAATTTTTCTGGAGACGTTGAGATCTATCAGAAGTGTAATAGTTTCTTGTCTGTTGAGATCTATCAGAAGCACAATAGTTTCATGTATGTTAATTATGAAAATGTGTACAATAAAGGTGTTAAAACAATTTATAATTATATGTGATCATGAAGTTTATAAAAGGTCAATATTCCAATCAATTTTAGTTTTGTTTCGAGGAAGATTGTGAAATAAGAAGTAATAAACAAAAAGTAAACTAATAATTAAAGAAATACGCACTGCAGATATGATTTCAGTTACCACATTAATCTTTTTGATTAAGAAAAGTCCGAAGCTACTATGCTTAATCATTACATTTATTAACATTGTTATGTTGTTTTTTGTGTTGAACGGTTGTACGCACGATTCCAGCGGTTATGCTGATTTATATTTGGTTGAATACAAATTCAACAATAATAGTGATATTTCAAAAATGTTATCAACACAATATTCGAATAGACACAATGGTTCAAATATTAATGATTTCAAGCTTCAAGTCGGTTATATGGGAATTTGCATTGAATTGGAAAGTGATGAGGATATATCTTGTGGATATACCCAAGATATCGATGAAAAATATTCTAGTTTAATTCCGTCATTTTCAATTATAGGTAATTCTACATCAGGTACAAGCTTAGAAATTTTAGAGGTTGCTGAAACATTTCAGGAAAAAGTCATGAAAAAGGAAATCTTAATCGTAGAACTAGTTTTCCAATTGATTCTCATTGTTGTTCAATTATACGAAGTTTTATCTTTTTTACCATTTCAAGAATACGTGACATATTTGAGTACATTTGTTTTAGGTTGCGCATTTCTGATTATTGGTATCATTATAGTGTGGATCAAGGTAGGATGTTACACTATCAATGAAGTTGGCGAGTTGGCAAGTATGGAGATTATAAGCGTTACCATCGGTGCAAAAGTTCAGAGAGTGATGTGGGCAGTTGTTGCACTAAGTATAGTTGAAGGTCTGATGCAAATCTTCTTCAGTTTTAGGGAGAAAAAAATAGCTGATAGCAAAAGACAAAACAAAAATAACAAGAACGATTTAGAAAAAGATGTTGGTAGTGTTCCCGATAGTGTTATGAGTAGCATAAGCACTTTAAGGGAAGCACTATAATCCCCAGAAATGGACTCCGGTTAGTTATTATTTTGATACCCTGATATTGAATATCTAAATATATTTATATATTATATAGATATGTTGCCTTTTGACTTATAAACATGAATTTTTTAAATCAAAATAACTTAAACGATATTAAATCTCAAAAGAAGTTACGTAAGCATTCCGGAGGTTACGCTGCGGAGTAAAAGTCAGTCCAGGCCTGCTGTATTTCCTCTTTGGGAAACTTAGTGAAACGATAAGAAAATCCAGACGCAACAGAAAATCAATTGCCCTTTTGTTTGCCACCCACTTTGTTATTTATTTATTAATTTATTTCTCTTTCTTTCTGTACTTGTTGTTACACAACTGAAACTAAGACACTCTATAAACTACATTCACTATGCAAATTTTTGTTAAGACTTTGACAGGTAAGACTATTACCTTGGAAGTTGAATCATCCGACACTATTGATAATGTCAAGCAAAAGATCCAAGACAAGGAAGGGATTCCACCTGATCAACAAAGATTAATTTTTGCTGGTAAGCAATTAGAAGACGGTAGAACATTATCGGACTACAACATTCAAAAGGAATCTACATTACATTTAGTCTTAAGATTAAGAGGTGGTATGCAGATTTTCGTTAAGACTTTAACAGGTAAAACTATTACCTTGGAAGTTGAATCATCTGACACTATTGATAATGTCAAGCAAAAGATCCAAGACAAGGAAGGTATTCCACCTGATCAACAAAGATTAATTTTTGCTGGTAAGCAATTAGAAGATGGTAGAACATTATCGGACTACAACATTCAAAAGGAATCTACATTACATTTGGTTTTGAGATTAAGAGGTGGTATGCAGATTTTCGTTAAGACTTTGACCGGTAAAACTATTACCTTGGAAGTTGAATCATCTGACACTATTGATAATGTCAAGCAAAAGATCCAAGACAAGGAAGGTATTCCACCTGATCAACAAAGATTAATTTTTGCTGGTAAGCAATTAGAAGATGGTAGAACATTATCGGACTACAACATTCAAAAGGAATCTACATTACATTTAGTCTTAAGATTAAGAGGTGGTATGCAGATTTTTGTTAAGACTTTAACAGGTAAGACTATTACCTTGGAAGTTGAATCATCTGACACTATTGATAATGTCAAGCAAAAGATCCAAGACAAGGAAGGTATTCCACCTGATCAACAAAGATTAATTTTTGCTGGTAAGCAATTAGAAGATGGTAGAACATTATCGGACTACAACATTCAAAAGGAATCTACATTACATTTAGTCTTAAGATTAAGAGGTGGTATGCAGATTTTTGTTAAGACTTTAACAGGTAAGACTATTACCTTGGAAGTTGAATCATCTGACACTATTGATAATGTCAAGCAAAAGATCCAAGACAAGGAAGGTATTCCACCTGATCAACAAAGATTAATTTTTGCTGGTAAGCAATTAGAAGATGGTAGAACATTATCGGACTACAACATTCAAAAGGAATCTACATTACATTTGGTTTTAAGATTAAGAGGTGGTTTTTAGATTTTGTTGATATTTTGGGGATAATGTATAAGTATATTTGTTAACGGTTTATAACTTCTAAAATTTTTTTATATTCTATCAAGAACCTTTTTTTATTAAAAACAGCTAATTACAGTAAATTGTAAATCTATCTACTATTTTTTATGATCATTCAGTGTTTTTTCGACTTCAACTGTTATAACAGAATTGATATTTTCAGATTGGAGCAATTTCAAACAATTAAAGCACTTATTAAATTGATCATCACTTAATTTTAAACTATTAAATAGTAGTCTTGTCAATCTAACGAATGAAACTAGCACGGCTTGTAAATTATCACCATTGCTACCAATAGTTTTGGCTTGCTCCCATAGTTTGAATAATTGATCTTGATGGATTAATCTATCATCATCGTTTAATTTCTCAATTATTTTTGAAATAATACTTAAAATACCTAACTTAAATTTATACTTTTCATCTGATGTTTCTAGTAAGTTCACCTGCGTATTGGCTAAGAAATTTTGAATTTGATTAATAGAATAATTAATCAATTTTTGATTGCTTTGTTCCTTATTCATCGATGAAATTAAATTCAACAATAAAGATTGCTTGAACATTATAGAATTTTCTCTCTTTTTCTTATCACTCATTCCGCGATCTTCGTCTTCAGTATCAGAGTCAAGTGCAACAGGATTAATCAATCCGTCAATCAATTCAATATAAATATTATAAACTGATTCATCTTCAGGATACTCACTTAAAAAAAAACCCAATGATTTGATGCTGTACTTCTTATAATTTGAATTTTGTCTCTTAGCTTCAGTTATAACTCTTTCCAAAACTTTGCCAAATAAATCATCATTACTAGTCAAAAATTTCTGAGAGTTAGTCGATAACAGAACCAAAGAATTCAACAAGTTTTCTTTACCCTCATATGAACGTCCTTTTAATGATTCAAGTAAAATAGAGTAAAGCTCCAATAATTGGTTTGGGTTAAGCATTGACACTTGTGAGCCTAATTTGTCAACTATATCAATGATAGATAATGCAATCGTTTGCCTGATGCTTAAGTTTTGAGATTCTATATGAGATTTCATTAACTCGACGATTTCTGGGAAATAAAGTTTAATGGAATTTGAACCCGAACTGGTTGAATCGGACCAAACTTTATTAAAATTATCAGCTATATTCTTATCTAAATCATGTTTGCCAATAAATGATAACGGTAAAAAGGATACTGCGATCGATTGAAACTTATCATTCGAAAATTTTGAAACAGATTCGCATGCAACTGATGATATTTTAGATAATCTATCATCATTATCGTTTTTCTTTTCAAAATAATATTTAACTAATTTTTTAGACAACGATTGAATTTTTTTAATGGACGCTATTCTCACACAATAACCACAAGTCATAGCATAAGATTTTGCCACTGTTTCATTTCTATCTTTTAATTGACCAGCTGCAATTTTTAGTAGTTGATCCCCATAACGATTAGAGACAAAAAAATATCTAACAATTAAATCAACAATGACTTTAGAGCATGCCACTTTAGAAGGCAAACCAATAGATTTTTTAACTGTTGAACTTAGGCTTTCAATAAAGTCATTCATTGTCTCATCATCTAATAGATTCATCAATTTTTCAATTGCTTCCATCATTGGCGAACTACCAACTGCGCCCAACCTTTGTGTATCGATATCTTCGGGTTTTAGTTTATATTTCTCTGCATTCAATGCCAGATAATTGACAACTTGAGGTTCAACCGAACTCATTAACAAAATCATTTGTTGAATCATTTCACCTGCAAATGGTTTTAAACTTTTGGAGCAAGTATTTGCTAATTTTAAAATCGTCTCAAATGCAAAATTTTTAATATCTTCCGCATCACTTAACAATCCATTATTGCCAAGTAAAAATGGAACCAATTGTTTTAAAATACTTTCCTGAGCTTTTGAATTTCCTGAAGAATTGCTTATTTTCATAACCATGGTATTTGCTAGATACATTGTTAAAGATCCACCCTCTTTTCTGACAGATTCTTTAATATCATCCATTGCACGAAACGACATAACCCAAATCTCTTCCAATTTATTTTCATATCTGGAAAATTCCACTTGTCTCAATAACTCTTGTAAGCCAGCAGTACTTGCCTGCCGCACTCTCCATTCTCTATTACCCATATCTGATAATAGCTCCTTCAAAATGACATCAAAATGTGCCACCACCGTTTTATTCGTATCCGTAATCAAAGTATTCCAAATATCATTCATTGTTCTTGCAACAGAAGTATTTGGATCATGTTTATATCTGAACAATTTTGGAATCAAACGATTTGATAATTTTGGATTATCAGACAAAAGAGAATCTAATTTTGATTTGTCCAAAATGGCTCCAATGCCAAATGCAATACCTTTACGCGATGACCATAAAGCTGAATTTTTAGCTAATGACATAAATTTGTAAACTAAACTTGGATCACCAACTTCAGATGCAAGACTTAAAACATCCTTATAAGTCGAGACTGTTTCACCATCACCTGTATTTAAAACGCCCGGTTCAAAAAGTTGTGTGTCTTCATTAACATAACCACTCATCAGCTGTTTTGTAGTTTTCTTTGTGTCGGTTAAAGAAGTCAATAAATCGTGAACAAGAACATCCTTCAATTCACCATCACCCTTCTCATAAACAATACTCAATCCTCTAGATGCCGATTCTTGAATAATATCTTCACGATCAGATAAAAATCTCATAAATGCATACTGAATTTCATTCAATCTTTCTACAATAACTGGTTCATTACAATACTGCACTAATGATAATAGCCAAATACAACCAGCTTTTCTTAAACTTGGTTTAGTGTTTTTACAAGCTTCTAAAATTGAATTTAGAACAATTGGACATCTATTTGTGTTATGGTTAATCACTTCAACATCCTGAATATCAATTTTATCTTTTAAAACAGAGGAAGACCATCCAGAAGCTAAAATTGATAATCCTTCGCCCGACGTAAACAAAGTATCTGTTTGTTTTGTTGTATACGTATCAAACAATGTCTGCTCAAAATCAGTCAACGAATCAGGTGAATTAGATGATGATGGATAGCTTAATGCAAGATAACACCATGCCATTGTAGCCGATTCATCAAAATGTTTAACCATTGGTTTCAATTTTTCAATAAATAAAACTTTGAAATCACTTAAAGAGGAGGACAATTTCAATTCAGGACCAAGACAACCAAACATTGACAATTGAGATAAACAGTCCAGAGAATCTTTTATAGCTTTTGATGATGGAGAATTCAAATTTGATTGTAGTAATTTCAAAACTCTCGTATAAATGTCATCCGTAATGATTAAACTTCTTTTGCTTAAAATTAACCTTGAAACAATATAACCAATAGGTAAGATTGAAGAAGCTTTTAGTAAAGTTTCAATTGTTTCAACAATCTCATGATCAGAAAAATTTGGGTGACAGCATAAAATACCCAATATTTTGGAACAATAATGTGAAGCCTCATACGAAATGACTTTAGAAGAACCCGACAATAAATTAGGAATATAGCCCGTTAATTTACCAATTGTAGCTGGTTGTGAAAGTGATAAAATTTTGTTTAAATCTTTCATAACTGTTAAATTAGAAGTTTCAAAAATATAGTCAAATGAGATCTTTATGAAATCATCCAAGGAATTCTGGTTATCATTAATAAGGTCCATATCTCCGTCACCATCGGTCATATCCTTCAACATCCTGACAAGGCAGTTTCTAACTGTTGGGTCAAAATCTAGCGCTTTATCAATTCTGACTTCCCAATCTTGATCCATTGAAACAATTGTTTTCTTTTTTTCTATTGAATTCATAACAAGACAACGTAAAGCAAACGTAATTCCAATCTCTAAATTAATTTGACTCTTATTATTTAATAAGGCTTGAATTACTGAATTGAAAGATGGAAATTTAACAACTTCGGACGCTGCTAGAGCATTATTTAACCTAAACCAATAAGGATGTAATCCCTTTTTAGCTTGTTCAACAGTTTCAGCCTTATCATTCAATGTTTGAGCCATAATATTCAACAATCTCGCTTGTGCATCATCAAATGGGAAAGTAGAATTAGCAAATTTAATGGCAATGAATCTACATCCACCAGTATTTTTACTATCAATTGAATCATTAGAACTTTCAATTATATTGGTTAATAATTTCTTCAATTTTTCCTTATCAGGGTCATCCAATAAACTCAAATGCGTAGCAAAACCCGATAAGACATCTTGAACGGTTGTTTTCAATTCAATATCCTCAAAATTTAACATATCGAATAAAAATTCAATGTAGGAAAAATCAATTAATTTAGGTATTTTCTTCAAAATAAAACCTAAAGTTTCATATTGATAACGACGTTGAGTAATGTAACTACTAAAGTTACTTGGATTTTTTTCAGTGTTAGATAAATTTAATTTCAATTGTGTAGCAATGTTATTATTTAAATCCTTTTGAATTGGTGAATCATTTGAAGCTAATATAGTACTAAACCATCTAATAAAAGAAACAGTAGCCTGTTTTAATCTATTATTCGATGAATTTAAGCCAATTGAGCAAATTTCATTAATTTCAGGACTATTAACAGCAATTTTGCTTTTACACAAAATAGATAAGAATTTTTCTTGTAATTGTGCTTTAATTGGTGGTGTCTTGTTTGAGTGGCCAGTATACAAAGAAATCAAAGTATCTACTAGGAATTTGTCCTCATAATCAACTGAGACCCTCTTTAATAAAGAGGTAGCCAAAGTTGAAATTGTAGAATCTGGATCTGTCGATGCACAAGTATAAATTATAACCGATTTTTGTTCAAGTTGTAAAAACTCGACAAATTTTAAGAGTTTCAATTTATAAGTTGACAAAGTGGAATGATCAAACGTAACACCAGCATCATATGCAAAAAATGAGCAATCAGTAGATGATAGGCCCGGTTGAGAAATATTTTTTGGGATCTGTCCATTTTCTAAAGCATGGATAGGTTGTAATAGCATAAATTTATAAAATTTGTCAATAAGGAAAGTCTCATCGGAATCGTTTAAATCGAATTTATTTAGATTATCTAGTGGAATTGAAACCAACAATTTACAAGCGATATTAAATAATCTGGCCGATATTATTAATTTGAAATCTGAAATATTCTGCAAGAGTTTTGGGAAAAGGTCTAATTTCTCTTCGACTGACAACCTTTGAATAGATTTCGATAAGAATAGTAAAGTATAAGACTGCACTAAAGTTTTATCTTGGTTTGGCTTTAAATTCGGAGATTTAATCTGATCCAACAATAGTGATGAGGGCAATTTCAGTGCTGGCGTAGAGTTGAATTTATCCAATAAGAACTTAACTGTTTTAGACAATTGAACTTTGACTTTTATATTATCTGAGGCAAATTTTAATAGCAATGGAGCTATATAAGTTGAAAGAGCAGATTGAAATTTATCATCGGAATCTGCCAAAGCAAATCGAAGCTCAACTTTTTGAACCAATTGCAATTCTGCATCATTGGATGACATATTAAATAGAAGCAAAACAAAGGTCAAAAATACAAGCTATGTGATACAAGTAGAAAGGCCAATTAAAAAAATTGAAAACAAATATAGCAGATATAGAAGTTAAAAGGGCAAAAAACCTTGAAAAGGGCAACTATTTTGTTGAGATTTGAAATATAATTATTATTACTACTATAAGCGACTGATGAATGAATTGATTTTTTTATTAAATTTATTTCCACAACAACAAATATGTGTTTTATCACGACAACAAATCACGTTGTAAAAACACATGCGCCACAAACAGAAACTGATCATTCAGACAACATCACGTGATACATACATAGCTCATCAGCCACAATCCCTGTTAATTTTTTTCACAATTGGCACACGACCAATAAACCATGACTCGGAAATATCTTTGAGAATTTAAGCTGGAGGAGCCATCGATTACTGGCCGTAAAATTGGAATGGTCCGTTTTAGACAATTTAATTTGACTTAAATTAAATTAATTTGATTTGATTTGATTTGCTTCGTTAAGTTCTTCTTTATTATCCTACGAGCTCTTGTTTTTATACCCCCTTGATTTGTTAAATCCTGTCCCTTATCATTGCACACAAAAAAAACTTTTCATATTCAGTTACATGGAGAGGAGTACTAAATAAAAATTTGCAAACCACAGTTATAGTTTACACACTATATTAAAAAGAAAAAATTATTAACTGTCAAGTGACTGGTACTATTTTATCACTTTCTGATTCTTCTAAAGTTTGTTTACTCGTTCAAGATTAAGATTAATATATATTTTGTTCATTTGTTTACTACATCTAGAAGAGAAGAAAAAAACCAATTTTATTCCCATTTCTTAGAGTGTTCCCTTCATTTTAAAATTCCAACATATAACTTATAGATAAAGATCAAAATCGTTTACTTTACCATACTATATTGTACCATTATACTTGATTACAATATCTCTCATATCTCATATCTCATATCATATCATACCTCGACATAATAAATATTAAAATAGACTGCAAAATGACGGTATGTGATAATTCAGTCATAATTCCAAATAATAATCCAACATCAGATGGATCTTTGAAAGATTCCAACACAAACTCGAACTCCAACTCCAACTCCAACTCCAATTCCGTTCCGAATTCAATCTTAACATCACCCAATTTCGATCCAAATAATCGTCCTCATTCTTATAACCATCATCCCGACTCAATATTGAAAGAGGCAATAATAAATAATATGGATCCGATTTCAAGGTCAATATCACCTTCTTGTTCACAAAATTCTTCGATCTCAATGTCAAATTCAACTTCAAAATTTCATGGCAAGAGGTTTAACGGTAAGCCCCCTATTAGTCAGGTCCCGGAACTCTTAGAGTTAGTTAATGATTTTATCAAAAAACAAAATGTTACAGGTTTAGCCATGATTGCAAGGCAGAGAGGTTTGCCACCCAGCTTGAGATGTAAAATTTGGCCAATTCTATTAAAATCTCATCCATTTGTAACAAATCCATATGTTGAGCTTGATGAAGAAGAAGATTATGAAGGCGAAAGTCAGAACGAAAATGATAATAAAAATGCTGAAGAAAATGTAATCCCGTACAAAGAAATCAAGTTCGATTTAAAAAAATATCTAAGAAATGCTGAACGTTATAAACCAAAAGTGTTAACGCCTGATTTAAAGGATCTTTTTGAAATTCAAGAAAAAATGTTTCAAGTTATTGAATCTGCAATTATCAAATTTTTGAAGAAATGGGGTTCAATTGTTCATTATAACTCTGCGATTACCTGGATTGCGTTGGGTTTAGCAGAATGGGTGCCGCCATTGCAAGATTCACAATTTGTTTTGTGTGGTCGTGATGATATTGCTAAAAATGGAACGAAATTGAGAAATGTTAATGATAATGATTTTGAAAAGTTAAATAATCCAAATTCTTCTATGATGTCTTCCATATCTTCAAATTCTGAAACGTCATCAAACTTTGATTCTCCATCATATTCAACCTCTTCAAATTCATCAAACTCCTTTAATTCTCCATCAAATACCCCTCCAAATGGTTTTAAACAAATGTCATTTGCCGAGGTTTATGAACGTATGGTTTTAGTGGTTTTACACGCGCCTGATCCCTCGACTCTTCCATCAGCTTCAAATCCATTAAAGTTAATGCCATCAAAGGATAAAGAATTACAGCAATTATCATCATTACCATACACTGGAGGTTCAATATCTGAAAGGATATCCTTTTTTTTATTTTGTATGCGAAAATTACTACCTGAATTACATAACTATTTATCTGAAGAAGATTGCCTTAAGGGTGATTGGATTTTGTGGTGGTTAAAATATTCTGGTAGTAAAGTATGGTCAAGGTATGATCGTGGCAGAACATGGGATTTAATATTAGGTTATAGAAAAGATTGTAAGAAATATGAAAGTGAGTTAAAGGATTTAAGTCACTTGACATCAGAGCAGATTAGATTGTTAGGTTCAGATTTATTTTCTAATTCAGTCAGTAGCGATAATAATTCCAACGATTCGTTTAAAAGTTCAAATGACAGAAATAAGGTTTTTGAAGATGGAGAGTGTGATGAAAATAATAGAAATGATGAAGATAAACATGATAGATCATTATCTGTTCTGACAATACTTTCACAGCCAAGATCTTTGTCTCAATCCCAAGAAGTTGATAAAACTCCGACTTTAACATCGTTGTCTCTTAATTCGCCCACTTTAAATTGTCTGACAGCATCATCATCATCATCGGGTATACTGAGACCCGAATCATTATTACCCTCATTAGATGATATTGAACCTATTGTTGAATTACCTTTTTCAAAAATACATCCACATGTTGAGCTAATTTTTATAAGTTTGGCATTTTTGAAAAGTAAAGAATTTACAATTATGGAATTAGACCAAAGTGAAATCAAAACTCTGTTTGGTAAATTAAGTTCATTAAAGTCAAGTGAAGTTAACTCATTTGTAAGTACAGACGATATTTCTTCAAATAAAAGTGAGCAACCTCATCATCATAATTGGTTTAGTTATGGGTGTTTTAATTGCTTTACTTTTAAAGCATTCACATATTCGTCGTCATCCACAAACTGAAACTTGCCTTGTCTTATTGTTTGCT
>JAKTSJ010000102.1:0-15272 GCA_030580115.1 Kregervanrija pseudodelftensis | reverse complement strand
TATAAACCATAAATCTAAGCAATGAAATAGTAACCTATAAAAACTAATCAAACTACAATTAAAACAAAATATAGAAATAATATTTGCTGATATTGATATTAACAAATTGGAAGTATGTGTTGAGGCACTGATAAATATCATAAATAAACTTGTTTGTAACGACTTCGAAAGGTGCACCTGCTGAGTCTCCAATAGGATAAGCTAATATTTTAAATAACAAAGTTAGCCGCTCTGAGATAATAAAATGTTTTTATAATTTTATGTGCCATATAACAAAATTAATGTCATAATAAGTCTTGAACATTTTATTAATTATCAGATTCAACTTAAGTGTTGAATGTATTTACTCTGATGTTGGACTATTCTGTATTAGAATTGATAATTTATCTAATTTATTTAATTTATAAATTGAACAGAGAAAAAGATATTAGGTAAGGGTACCAGAAAGACGCATGTTTGATACTAATATATCCAACAAAGAAATTATTATAGCATTAAGTTTTTTCAAAAGTAATAACCTCAAATCTATCATTAAAAGAGTTTTAGAATCAACTGCTACTGGGTTTACAAGACCACTACCCATAATGGCTTTGAAGCTGGTAATTTCAGAGGGATTTGTGAAATTTTAAAGAGATCAAAAAAAAGTGGTAACTTTGTCAAGCAGAACTATGATGATAATAAGAGCAGTTTAATTTTTTTAAATATCTTAACTCTTTTGAAAAAAGTTATTGATTGGAGGTGCTTTATAACATACGAATTATCTGACAATAATACCAAGTGAACCATTTCTAGATTTAATCTCTTGCACACAAAAAGTTTTATCATTTTCTTTTTATGTATAATTATTAATGACACAAATATGCAAACCTTGAATTCTTTTTCTTAATTTCGAGTTCGGCTTGCAAAAAAAGACAAAAAATGATTATGCTGTTTGTATAGAGAAGAGACTAAATTTAATACACATAAACAATGTAGAATGGTAGGAAAAAAAAACTTTGGTTTTTAATCTATTCATCATTTTTATTTGTTCCAATATCTATTTTCCGATTATCAGTTAAGTAGATTTCTAACATTTTATAGAATGTATTATGTTAAGTCTTAAAAGTTTACCAAAGTCAAGAAAATCAATATATTTAAATGAACGATACAATAAAAAAGTACATAAACCCTATGAAGTTCTGATAAGGAGCAAAAAAACATAAATGTACGAAATAATTAAAGTAAAAAATAAGTTTCAATTGCAAGTTGAAATGAAAAAAATTTTAATGAAAGTACAAAGCAAACGCAATATTATGCTTGATAATAATTTTTGAGCTCGAAATAAAACATAAAAAACCTGACAAAAAAAAAGTATAAGTAACAAATAACAATGAATAAACTATTATTAATTGATTATAGTTCAAACTCGGAAACGTTATGTATCTAATTTAATAAATTACCAAGCTTGCATTTCTTCAAAATAGTCGACCCTTTTAGTACTTGAATTTAGTCTATTTTTAACAGCAACTCTAACAGAGTCAACAAATGTTGGATGAGCACAAGTACCAAAAGCGATCGAACCATTGGAATCGCTTAATTCCTGAGTGATAATTTCTACAGCATCAATTCTACCAGCTCTAAATTCAACAAAATCAAAATCTTCCGTTATTGACTTTTCGTCAATTTTTTTTTCATCACTTTCTTCTTCTAAGGATGTATTGTTATTTGCATCATATGAACCATTTGAAATGTTAATTGAATTTGGATCTGAAATGTAGATTATGGGTGAAACTTTTGAATTTTTAAATATCATTAGATCACTTCTAATCCATTCTAAAGCAGCATAATGTCTGATACTCCAGTAAAACTTCAATTCTTTTGATGAGTCAGATTTTAGTAATTTTTTAGCATAAGCAAGTGGACCAGAAATACCAGTACCTGCAGCAAAAAAAACTACCTTATCATAATCCTGATAAGGACTTTGTTGACCGTAGAATCCTTCTATTAAAATTTTGACATCCAAAGTTTTGTTATTGAGATTTGTAAGTTTGTTTGCCATACGTCTTGTAATGCCATTTTTAACTCTACAGAAAAAGTGAATTTCACCGCAATCTGTTTCAACAGCGGTGAAACAGTGTGATTGCATAAATGTTAAAGGAGTTAAGAAATAAATAAATGCATGAGCTCCTGGATACTGTTTCATGATAGCAGTCTTTGGAACGATCAATTTTAGAACACCATCATCTTCAAAATATTGAAGGTTTGCAGTCTTAACACCACCAGACAAAATAATTCTTGCGATTCTAACAACTCTATCAAAAATCCAAAAAGCACAGCAAACCCAATAATAGTTTTGGTAGCCTTCAAAATATGCATGTCTCCAAGCAGTCCATAAAAACGTGGCTACCAGAATGATATGAGAATACAAAAAAAATTCATACCAACGGCTTCTAATTGTATTGCAAGCAACTAAAGCGGCACACACAGCAGCAACTGTTGACGCAGTACCTTCTCTATACCAACCCGTGGCGAGTCTTGTATATAGGGCCAAAGCATAAGTTTGAGATGCCATTGTAAAAGAATGAATTAAAGTCTCCATTAAAATAATTCTGGCCAACCATTTATGGAAAGTAACAAATCTTGAGTACTTCCATCTTGTAACCCATTGGAAGAAATTATTTCTACCAGGGAATAAGAACAAAAAAGGAATTTGATAAGATAAAACAATACAACTTCTATCACCCCAATATCTTGAGGTACCAATTTGATAAGTTGCAAAACTGGCATCACCTTCCCAATAGTCAAAACCAATAACACAACAACTTAATAGTGAATATAAGAACATAATAAAAATCATAACTGATTCAAATCTATCAGGAGTTAGACCAATAGCATTTGATTGTAAATGTCTATTTTTCAATAATGGAGCCAAAAAAAAGTTTTTTCTCAAAAAATTAATAAAAGAACCAGTACATGAATTTGTAAAACCAGGGAATAATCTAATCGTCCAATTGATCACACCACAAATAATTAGGAATAAACCTGTTGCTGCAACAAAAGCAATACCAAGATAGTGAGACGTATCAATATTACCCCATCTATGTTTCAAACCTTTATAATTGTTTAAAAATAAAGCATGAAGCTTTTTACTTGTGACCGGAACATCAACAACATCAGTTGTTTTGTTGTAACCAGAAATAGTTTCAATGTTTGTAATATTATTTTTTGATAAATCATAAAGGCTATGAATTTGGTCAGCAGTTATTGGAGTTGCAGTATCAGCACACAAAGTAATTATTTCATTTGTGATTCCTGCATCGTATGGAGAAGTAACATTATAAGCACAGTTTGCCCATGAAGCTAGACCATTATCACTTGAACAAATGCAGGTGTAAGTCTTGGAACTACTTTTTTTACAAAATAATGCAATTGAATCTAAGGCGGCCTTACAGCCAGATGCTTTAAAATAGCTTTCTGTGTACACTGTCCAGTCGGCAAAAATTGTTTGGGCAAATAATAGAAAAGCCAGTGAAATTAATGGTGAAACCTTCATAGTTGCATACAATTTAGTGAATTAATTGAACCTTATTTAATCTAATTGTATTTTATTTAATTAATTGTATTTTATTTAATTAATTGACAGCTGTTTTATAGAAAAAATGGGCTTCAACCTCTTTTTATTCTGGTCATGGCTGTTAACAATATAGATGGAATTTATGCTGTATTAATACGGAAAATAGCTTTTACGGGAGACCAAATTAAAATTCAAACAATGTTACAAAACTTGAGTTAGGAATCACTTTTTATCAAATTAAAAACTAATAAAATGAAAAATTTTCGCATTCAACTAATTAAACAGGATAACACAAATGATAATTAACTGAGAGCCAAGTTGGGGAAAATAGGCACTAGATTTAACTCACCGCCCCATTCCAAGCCTCCTCAGTTAATAATACCATTATTATCAAAACATTTGCAAAAGCTAATGTCTGATCAATAATTGAGATCTATTCTCCCGTTATCTCCAGTGGCCCAATCGCTTATCTAAAGAAAACAACTACTGTCGTGCGAGGAAAACTTAGCTTCTGGAACCCTGAAAATTTTATTTAACTTTTAGTCGCTGCCGGTCTTTGTCTGTACCTTCGCCATTTTGAACAATATTAAAATGTTACGGTGACCGGATTGACATTTAAAGCTTATTGTAAAATCGACTGGATTATTAGTACAGCGAAGAATTTTTTAGTCTTAGCCTTAATAGTGGTGTTTAGAGAATCTGATTAATAATCAACAACTATTTATTGACATTTAATGAATAATAATTAATAGTTAGTAAGTAATAATTAACAATTAATGACTAATAATTAATAAGTAGTAGTTTACAATTAATAATTAACAATTAATTACCAAAAAATAATAATTTGCTCATTTGAATAATTAATAAGCTGGCCAATCCAGGAAAATAATGAATACACGAGAGGTCGCCTAGGAATTAAATTGAGCAAATAAGTTATTAGTTCTCGGAAGTTGCGTCGGTCGTCGCAAAATAATATTTTTTTGAGGAGACACCAAGTTTCATACACTTATTAGTGAATATATATGTATATATATATATATAAATACATACATATACAAGTACCTATTCTGAAATGTTGAGAAAACAGACTTTCACAACATCAACAAAACTTTCATGTCATTGTTCACTATATATCATGGCACAAAATTGTGTTGTGGTGGTTAACTAATGCAAGAACACAAATAGGTCTCGATGGATGACTTCGGCATTACAACTAGAATTGCTGCACATTGAATTTAATTGCCGGCATTGTTATGGTGAGCCTATAGTTAATCAAAATGATGATTGTTCCAATCATCAAGTGACTGCGCGAACTGTCGAATATTGACCAGTTGAGGTTGGGAAAATTAGTTATTCCCGATTGGGAATTACGACAACTAATTTGTCGGATCTCAAGCGAGAACGAAAATTTTATGAGAATTTTCGAATAAACATAAATAGTTTATATACTTTTATGTACCAATTACAATATAGATTAGTTGAGTAATAACCATGACAATAAACCCAGTTTGAAATATTAAGTCACATTGAACACATATAATTAGATTTGAGAGATAAAAACGCTGGTCAAAACAGATTTCCAATCTTTTAATCCGAATTAATGGGATCTTATTAGTACAGAATGTCATTCCAATTCCAAACGGCCATTAACATTAAGCTAAGCAAAAATGGATGTGGTTTTATGAGAAGTAATTTATCGTGGGAAAGAAAGCTAAAGAACTTTTTATCCAGGAGTTCTGGTTTACAAAACCTAGTTCAAATTATGTTAGAGAATACAAATTTGCTGAATGTATGATTATGGTTCTAAAATTGATAGGGTTATGGAATATGTATGCTCACCTGAAGTTTAAAAAATAATATCACAGAATATTGTGCAGATTTTGACAGTTGGAATGTCTAATTATGAACAGCGAGCTAGGTAGCGTTGAAGGTTATACTGATATTACCATGTTTAAAGAGCACAAGTAAATATTATTTCAAAAAATTGATCTTTGGGAATAATTTTTTATCTTATTTGATTCAATTATTGCCGAATTTACTAATTTTATTTATGGTTCTAGAATCCCAGACAATAAATTTCGACGGTTCTTAAGAATTACTAACTGTTGTGTAGGCACAGAAAGTAGAGTCAAATCCAATTTTGTTATTGCAATCACTACATACAGAACAATTGGTAGATTTATTACATAATGAGAGTTTTTGGAATAGTGAAAATATGAAGAAATATATTGGTGGGAGGACAGACGAGAGGGTGAATTTTAAAAAGAGGCCAAAGATAATAGTTACCTGCCGCAAATATAACAAGAATGGTTACATTGCAAAAGACTTCAAATGCGCAGAGACTGACTGCATTTTTAAGAAAACAATAAACACAATTTTGATTAATTTAGTGTTGAACGAAAGTTGTACATTTGCAGAAACAAAGCAAATTAATAATCAGAGGTTTAAGAATCCATAAGGAGAGGATTAAAGATATGAAGAACTGACTTGTGATTAATGCCATGCATCTGTATCTCAAGTCACAAAGCGAATATAATCAATCCAATAGTGTAAAAGTCGTTGAAAAAGGTTTTCATGAATTGTTGAAAATTTGTGTTTCTTATCATAAAACATAATCCATATCTGTTACAAAAGTAAGAATAGAATTTATTCAAGAGCCTTCTAAATTCAAGTTAAATAAATATGCTATATAAGTGATAATGAGTTTATAAAGAAACTATTATCCTCATTTTGTACAAATGAAGGATTTAATAATGGGCCACTTGCTCCACATTCAACATTTAAATGTTAGTGCTGAAATTAGAGTAATGAACTAGTTGGGCATTTTAAAGTGTATAACTGCTTTCTACTTAACATTTTTAATAAGAAAAGTTAGAGTAAAAACCTCATAACAAGTGATTAAGAATGAAGAAAAATTGACGAGGATTAAAATGCCATTTACTACCTGTCAATTTTTTGCATAAAGAACTAAAAGAAAAAAAGGATAAATAAAAGTTTCATTCAAATCATAGTTGGTCATTTGTTGACAACTATGAGCGAATAAAGTATTTAAATAGTAGTTTTATCTGTGGTTAGAGATAACTATTCTATAGTATAGATTGATCCTTTATAAAAGCTATTTGAAGTTAAAAATTAAATAAGTAGAAACCATGTCCTATTTATGTTATTTTAATTATAAAATTTTATTTATCAATCCAGACCAATCCTAAATATGGTCAGCTGTTTTACCTTCATTTATAATCTTTTATAATGATAAGCCATCTTGATAAGCTATTTTGATAGATTAACATTTCGGTAATTTCCTATTCTATAAGTAATCTTGGTAACCATTGCCTTTTCATTAATTCAAAGCTTTAAATAATCAATAATTAATTGACTCTTTTTGATCCATTTATAAACTGAAAAATAAAATCACTTTAAGGTATCCCATTGTAAAGTTTAATTAATATTATAAATAGTCCTGTCATTGGAAAGAAAATAAAGACTTGTTTTGTCCCATTTGAAGAACAAGTATCGTAATGAAAGCTATGTGGTGAGTTTAATACATACGGGAGCAAGTTGAAGATTTTCCTACGTGTGATTGGCTCAAATAGTTTCAGTATCATTGATGGTTCAAATATTTCTTGCATGGGAAATCTTAGAACATGTTTAATCAATAGTAGCTTAAAAATTGCAAATGAATTACAAAAATGCATTTCATTAAAAAATGCGTTCTAAAATTGAAATAGAAAATTCTTTTGGTCAATCACAAATATCTACCAGCGAAATCAAAAATACTACTAGCTATAAAATTGGTAATGGAAAACGATTGCTTCTTTAAAAAGTGAAGGTTCCGAAATTTAGCAAACATATCGTATGGTTACTGAAAACAAAATATGTAGGCATTAATTGGGTAGTATAATCTGATGAACTTTCAAGATATTAATAAAAATGGCTAAAATTTTTTTAAAATGCCTCTAGTGGTTCAAAAAGTATTAGGATTTGCGGTCTCAAGATTCGCATCATACTGATTGTAACTAAACTAATTATTTACCCGGATCAAAGATAAAAAAAAATATTTTACTGCTGAAGATCTGATTTTTTTAGTCGTGAATTAGGAAAGGAAACTTAAAAGAAAGAGTTGAGAATAATTTTTCCTCATGATATTTTCCCATAAACATTGAAAAATTAACAGACAAATTCGGTTTAAGATTATGATGCCTTTGAACTATATTTGCTTTTAAAAATAAATAAAGGATTTTAACATTAGTTGTTAAAATTTGTCAATGAAGTTATGACAACGAACAGGGTAATAAACAAGCCACACATAATGCTTTAAATTGTCTCCAATCTATAACTTTTGGGAATGCAAAGTATAATCCATGCCTTCTAATTTTTCAAATTTCAATAGACAATTGTTGCTGAAAAATTCAATTGCAGACCTTGTCATTTCTATAATTTTAATATTCAATCATAGAAATGACGTAAAAAACCAAATCCATATATTTTTATATTACATTTAGTCTTAAATCTTCTAAGATTAAGCTCCGCTAAACATAAAAGCATCGATAAGAGCCTTAGAAGCACGGTAATCAAAACAATTGTTTTCAATCATAAAAATAAACATATATGCCAATTAACACTGTGCATGTTGCTGCATTTCTTCTCAACTATCTTAATAATGACTTCATAACTTGTGCTTTAATGCTGAGGAAGGATATTGAGTACGGCTTCCGATGGTTTGTATAACCTCACTCCCAGTTCAATAACAAAAAACGGCCAATTAATCAAAGTTGGATGTTTAAGCATAAATCCAATAAGTTGTTCATTTTTCCAATGCTCCTTACCTAATTTGAGGGTTACATAAAGTTAAGCATTCTTCCTCTTAGAACTTCACGTACGGACAAGTTTGATTGGGAAAATAAGGTAACCAATTCTTCCCTTGTTAGTGATGCCTTCAAATATTGAATGACATCAACTTCTTGTCCGCAATTCCTGATTATTGCAGGAATTTTACTTTAAATATCGCATAAAGGGTTACGATAATTTTTGATAACCTGTGTCATGTCCACCCCAAAATACACAACACTGTCCCTAAGAAAAGGTAAAAAATGGTTGACAATTCAAAGAAAATAGAAAATTGGGTCATTCTTTCAGCAATAAGTTGAGGAAATTTGTGGAGTATTTTCGACCAAGCATTTACGTCATATTAATCAAATCTCCTTCGTACTATCCAATTAATAATTACAATTGGCTAGTCTTAACGCATCAATCATGATTTTGGTTTGTTTTCCTGAAACAAAAACTGTTGGTAAAACCGATATGAATTACTGTGTTGTCATTACTGGTGGTGTTTGGGTGTTGTCAATTGTTTTCTTTTTTACCTACAAGTATAAATATTATCATGGACCAAAGAGTAACTTGAATAATGCTAACATTGAAGTTGTTTCAAGTACAGAAGAAGTTATTGTTCCACAGGAGGAAATTAAAGAATAAGTCTGTTTTCCTTTTCTTTAAGTTCCCTTTAGAAGTGTATAATTATATCCCATGGCTTTTGAAGTTAATAAGAACTTCTTTCCTTTTTATTTTATCGTTTTTAAGTGAAAATTACCGTGTTATAAAACACGATATTTCGTTTACGAAAAAAAACATTTTTACGTAGAGTGTGTTGCGCATAATAACTAGTTTTACCTTCCCAGAAAAAATAATCCGAATGTATGATACGTATTGTGGTTTTTTTTCAAGATTGACGCACTTGAAGAGACAAGAACGTCAAAAAAGGCCTGACGTAACTTACTTTCCTACTCTGAAGTAAATATATTTTTGCAGTATATATTTTGTGATGCAAAATGTTTTTTATTTTAACGTATGAAAAATTAAAAACTAATTAAAATTTATTAATTAATAATTGGATGATTAAATAATATTTTATTAAAAGTATATAGTTCAAAAATTTGTGTATTCTATTTGATCAACTAAATGGATAAGATTACAAGTCAATATCACAATCTTACTTTGAAATTGATAGATTCGAAGATACAAAAAAAACTAATATTTACTTCATTTATTTTGTTACACCATTTTCCATTAACTTATTATATGATGGGTCAAAATTCAAAAGAAATTTCTCTAAATAACCAGTTTTTTAACATTTAATTTTAAAATATTTTATACTTTCAAGGACAAGCAACACTCGACATTTAAGTCTTACTTTGTTTGCCCGTCAATAAATGAGGTTCTTCTTGACAGAACATAAATCATCTGTCATTAGTTAATGACATATGACGACATTAATTTTGTTTACGGCATAATAATGACAAGAACATGATGATATTACATCTTAGAGATTGTATTTGTTGTCACACTTTTATTTTTCTTATCAGAAGCTTAGCAGTGTTACCACAATTTAGTTTTATGATTATTGTGTTAAGACGTTGTGTATAAGTTTAAACAATTTCTTATTCTAGTTTAAATGTCTTACATATTGCCTGTTTTTACTTTTTTAAAATTGGGAATTATTTAATAAAATATTTTTCTAATACTTTAGCTACAAATATATTTGAGTTAACTAATAACAACAACAATAACTACTGTTTTTAATTTAAATACCTAGACTTAGGCTAGGAAGGATATTGAGCAAGAAGAAATCCGTATCGAAGGTAAAAGATATGATTTAGTTTTTTCATTTAGAGCCGTCTTGCTCAGCGTCCCATTTGCGTGGCTATGTTCTGCAAACTTAGAAAACGATATTCTTAAGAGTTTATTTCTATTAATCTTCTAAAATTAAATGAAACAAACAAATTATGAGCAGGTGAGCATACTTTTGTGGAACAATAATTATTTTGGAGCTTGAAACAACCTCAATGTTAGCACGACCAATAATATTTGTACTTTTAAGCAAAAATCAAAAAAAAAAAAACATTAGATAAAATTCCAAACACCGGCGATCATAATAATACAAGAATTCAAATCAGTTTTATCGATAGTTTTTGTTGCAGGAAAAGAAACTAAAATCATAATTAATAAACCCCAAGTACAACACAACCATCCATTGACTTTTGACCAAAAGTCTCCTAGGTAGAAGGATCCTGGCTTAAATTTATGCTTTCCTGATGTCAAATTTAATAAAGTAGTTTATTCTCAGTGCCGTAATTACCGCCAACATACCAGAGGAATAGGGAGGTTGAAGAAGTATTACCAGCCAGACACGAACAACTCAGAGTCGGGTTACCGAAACTAAAAAATGAGAACACCAATCAGAACTCTCAAAATTTTGTTGGTCACTTTAATAATATTTGCGATCGAAGACCACTACGTTTCTTATACCTTTCAGCTTAATTTTTCAACTGGCATGCACATCTGTTTAAATCTTTGCTCACTTTATTTTCTGTGCGTACGATACGCTAAATTTTTGGGCTGCTGAAATTCATGTTTCACATGTGACTTCGATTCCAGCTAATGTGTACGTGATATTTAAAACCGAGTTTCGCGAATTTCATCTAATGCTGAAATTGATACTTTGGATTTCCGTGTCGTATATTTTGAAATAATTTACGTCGTAAATTTTTCTCTATTTTAAAGACCTTAGAAATTTGGTAACCTTGTTAATGCGTTTTCAAAATATGACTAGAATACTTTAAATAAATCTTGATCATTTATATCTTTTTTAATACATACATATTCCTCTAAACTTAAAGGCTACCGAATTAAAATAGCACATGCTGATCTTTTTATGCAGCCATGCTAGTTTGGGCAAAAACTTCAAGGCCTAGAACAATTTTACCTCATTGATACTTTCGGAATTATTGAAATTACTTGCTCTGTCAAGTGATTGTTCAAATGCTAGCATCCATAAATGATGTCATTTCTATCGTACCTTATGGTCGATTTAGTAATAATTAGAGAAAAGCATTGATATTTTTTTTGTCTATTACATATTCTTGGGTCGGTGTTAAATTAAAATTTTGAAAAATATTTACCAAGTTATCAAAATTACAAATTTATTTTTGTTTCTGGCTCGATTAACCGAAAAGAAACGATAAGAAATTTATCATGATTCTTGAAAATTATTCCTTAACATTATTTTCTTTCAATCTACAATATAACTTTATGAATCATTATAATTATTTTTCTCTCTAAATATGATAAAATTTAGTTTCTTCTTTTTATCTTTCAAATACTTTTAAATCTGGTTATTCTAAATTGACAGACTTCTGATGTTTTTCGCCAAAAAAGTATTTTGCAATTTCGTTGCAATCAACTATTTTTTATCCTTCATAATAGTTGCTCCATTTTCACTATCTAAAGTTTTTTTGGCTTCCTCAGTTATTCTTCATCTAAATTTCTTGCAATGGTAGCTTTTTTGTATTTGATAGACCAATGAAAATAAAATTTGAGTTATTATTATTTTATAACGGATATTGGCACTTACACTTTTTGGCTTTTATTCGAAAGAAGCTTGCTAGCCGTTACCTTTTATGATAATTTTAAAAATATCTGTCGGCTATAATTTGTAAAATTTGTGACTTCGTGTTTTTCATAATAATCTTATTTAATTGATATTTTCCATAGTAATTATTTATCCCCATAAGATGATTGAAAATGATATGGCCTTAAACATTACTGGTAAAAGAATTTGGTTATGGTGGATATATGATGGTGAAAAAAATGTATTACGGTTATAGCAGTCTTCATTCGTGATTCAAAACATCCAACAAAGATATTATTATTAATCTGCTTAAAGTTTATAAAATATATAAATGACAAATTTTCAATATTATGCTTCAACATATACATATCATACAATATATCAATACTTATTAGAAGAAGAACTAAAGACGATGATACTCGCTATAAAAACTAATCAGAAAAAAATTTTAAGGGGCATTCATCCATGCCTAAGATTGATGACTTTCCTCGATGAATCGTAATTTGATGCACTGCCAGTTTTATTATTGTCATCAATAAAAGAAAATTTTTCAAAGCTGTAGTATGGACTAATTGATGCCAAAAACTAGTGGTGTTGGCTTTACTAATGAGGACAAAAAATAATTTGCTCCTATTAATTAACACAATAGAAATAAAGCATTCATCTATTATTTCACAATCCATTACATGCAAAATAAGTCATTCCATAAATTTTATTGAAATTATATTGAATTCCAAAACATTTGAAGCTGAACCATTAGGCATTCACAGTAAAATATCAAATTCCACAATTAATTCGCAACTGAAGGTAAGGATATTAGTATTTTCCTGAAATTTCAAAGATCTTTTCTTAAATTGATTTGTGTAAATGTTTATTAATAACAATGCTGAATTGCAGCGTGGAACAATAATTTCAGTATATACTGAAATTGGGGTTTATTAATTGGTACCTTAAGCAGAATATTTTTTAAAGCAAGTTCCAACAGCTTGCAAACAGTTTCTACCATCAAGTCTATATAAAAATGAACTATCTCATTATTGTCTTTTAAAAGCATCAAAAAGGCTTTAATTAATGAAACGTAAAAGTATAGAAGTACATATGTTTTTCAAATAAAAACTTTTCCTTTCTACTTGTTTCATTCTAGCGTAATTACTAAAAAAAGTAGGCGGAATTTATTTTTTATTTATGTATATAGTATATAGCTTACCAACAATATTTTTATAAAATAGAAACCAAAAAATCGATCCACTCTGCAGATAAATTGAAGCCTTTGTTAATGACAATAGGCGCGATGGTAAAGTGCGTACTTACTTCATTCAGGAATAAATATATTTGTCACAAATGGTAGCGGATAATAGAATAATTTTCAGAATCATGCGATTCATGGCCTATGCCCATATACTTTCACTTATTAGATTGGATTACAATAAATAAAAGAAACGGACTGCAAACTTGCCAAAAAACTTAACCTACTTGATTACCTATCGAAATTAGTATTTAAGAATAGTTTGAAAATTTACTCAGCCACTTAAAATAATTGAAGAAATAATTATCATCCATTTTTTTACATTACAGTTTTCTTGCAGTCAATTTTTTATCAATTAAAGTAGTGTTATAACCACAATTGGCTGCATTGTAATTCCGAATTTAGCGAAATCCAACAAAATTTAGAATTCAGTACTCAATCGCGTCTTTTCGATGCTTTCGAGCAGTACAATTTTGTAAATAAGCGGTTAAAACATCAAAAAGATTTGAGGAACTATTTTTAAAATTTGTTGATCCTATAAAAAAATGTTGCTGTAAAAAGTTCCTTTTTTTTTTTTACATGAATTCTCGCTCGTTCATTGTATAAATCATGCAGTACAGAAAAAAATTATAAAATTATCAGGTTCAACGATTATTACCCTTCACGCACATGAAATTCGATTATTCTTATAAATTTCATGTTGATTAAAATAATATTAATTGGTAACTGGTAAAATTAGTCTTTTTAAAAACATGCTTGATGTTGAAAATGTACCATATCCTACAACAGCGTCAAATAAAATTATTACAGTGTAATTGATGGCTATATATAGCAAAACAGTCATTTGTCCCACTAGGAAAGATGAAATCCATATAATTTTTGGAATATATATTTCCAATACTTCCCACCTTTTCAGCAATAGGGATATTATCTTGTTTGTTGTGCTGTTGCCATTACACTTATGATAAACTCAACGATGCTAATAAGATACATATTATTATGCTTCGCATTTTTATCGTCTACACGATTAGCAAATGCAAAAGCAGTCTCTTATACTACACCACCTTACTGTACTAATACTGGTTTTGTTTTACAAACAAGTTTATCAACCACATCACTGACATCGTTGGCATACTGTGCTATTGATACTGACATAAGACCTGCTGGATATTATCTGACTTATGTTAAACGTAAGTTTTCTACAAAATAATATCAAAATCTGGCTTTATACTAATTCTATTTCTATGATAACCTCAGCTCCCCAAACCGGTATATTTCAAATGAACTTTGATGGTTGTAATGATAATGTTGTTGTTTGGTTTGGAACATCTGACCATAACTGTGAGTGTAATACAGTTGATAGTATATACAGAGATGGTGTCGCCCCTTGCCAAATTGGTTCTACCTACTTGTATGTTGACAGCAACTATTATTATACCTTAGCTTTTAACTGGGGGCTTGCAAACAGTGACAGTTGTAAGCTTACATTTACTTTACCGGATGGTACATTATGGGATTTCAGCAATGAGGTTTATTGGCCAAATTTGTCACACACTGTGACGATAACCACAACAGGAAAACCGCATACAGCAACAGTAATTTCATATCTTGGTACCACTCTGGACTTGAATGGAATTCCCGGTCAACAAGTTACTTGTGTTGAATACGATTACGTTACTGTGGAAGCATTAAACACCATCACTTCACCAGGCCCTGTTGACTCTACATTCACTACCGTTGTCACCACGACTGATACAAGCGGTTCATCAACCACCTCATCCGTTGTTGTGGTTGAAAGTAGTACTCCACCAGCTTTGAACACCATTACTTCACCAGGCCCTGTTGACTCTACATTCACCACTGTTGTCACCACGACTGATACAAGCGGTTCATCAACAACATCATCCGTCGTTGTGGTTGAAAGTAGTACTCCACCAGCTCTAAATACCATCACTTCACCAGGACCTGTTGACTCTACATTCACTACCGTTGTCACCACAACTGATACAAGCGGTTCATCAACAACATCATCCGTTGTTGTGGTTGAAAGTAGTACTCCACCAGCT
>JAKTSJ010000101.1:0-15633 GCA_030580115.1 Kregervanrija pseudodelftensis | reverse complement strand
TCGATAATTATAAAAACTATTTAAGTTATAATTTAAATAAATAGAAACTATGTCCTATTTATATTATACTGAATATATATTTGTTGTTCATTATTCCAAACCTTTCATCAATATGATTGGCTACAATACCTTCATTGATCATCTCTTATCTTGATAAGCTATCTTGATAAGCTACTTTGATAAACCGGCATTGCGATACTTCCTATTCCATAAGCTATCCATCAGTGTAGTTTCTTTTTAGGTAGTTCTAGACTTCAATCAATTATTAATTCATTGAATCTATTTTTAAGCTATTCAAACATTTGCTATTATTATACTTTTCAAAATTTAGAATAATTTTCACAGTTATGCATTTAGAATTAACAATGGAATGGCTTTAATTAACCTAAAATATTAGAGGACGGGTTAGCTTCCTGGATACCTTCTACCTTAATGTATAGTGTAAGTATAAGTTATAGCATTCAACACTTAAGTATAATCTTATCTTATATTAATAAAATTATCAGAGGACGGGTTAGCTTCCTGGATACCTTCTACCTTAATGTATAGTGTAAGTATAAGTTATAGCATCCAACACTTAAGTATAATCTTATCTTATATTCACTAATACAGGTTTCTTTGCCACATGGTATCCCCCCTAGCCTTAACTAAAAGGTCTTAAACAATAAGATAAGAACGAGTTACTTACTGTTGATCGTTTTTGCTAATCTTAAGTTAGTTGTGACTTTTGTCTAGTGAACTATTTACTAAATTATATTAATAAAATATATATCGGAATCCTCACTCAAAAGAATCTCTTATTGATTATACAAAATACGAAATACAAGCGGAATCTTTCTTATACTTGTTTGAATTTGTCTAGACCCAACCAATAAAATTATAGTTAAAACATCAACCCGTCCTCTGATAACATTTATGACATATAGCAAATGTAATGTCATGGTATATCTGTGCTCATGCCATACAAACAATGGTCTCACAATATCAAGTTGGAAGACAAGCAAGAAAGGTCCCTTGGCCCAGTTGGTTAAGGCATCGTGCTAATAACGCGGGGATCAGCAGTTCGATCCTGCTAGGGACCATTTCTATCTTGGGCGTGTGGCGTAGTTGGTAGCGCGTTCGCTTAGCATGCGAAAGGTCTTGGGTTCGACTCCCAACTCGTCCATTTGTTTTTTTAGTTATTATTAGTACTTTTTTTTAATAACTTAGAGCTACCATATTTTTCTTAAATGTCAGATTTATCTCTGTAGTACTTTTTTTTGTTTTTTCAACTTGTAGCCACAAGACGCGTTAAACTATTCAATTGTTTGTCATGGAATAATAGGTATCGTTTCTAATATTGATATACAAATATGTCATCAACTTTTTTAACGCAGGATATACATACTCAAAGAGAGGAATTGATTTTTACATCTTCACAGTTACAATACAAGAAATTTCTGGTAGGATTCACGCAGGATCCATCTCTTTCATCTACGGGAACAACTCCACAATCCATACTTTTCCAGATTATGGACATAAGAGATATATCACGATCTGCTATTTGGTACATCGAAGCATTAACACAAATTCTTGATATAAATGAAGGGTTTTATGATAGGAATAATTTTAGCTCTGCAGTCGCTAGAAAAGCCAGCACACCAGTTGTTATCAGATCAGTTAATGTTGAGGATATTGAGGGTGAAACAGCATTGAATAATGAAAACTTTGCATCTAGTAGAAACTTGTATAAAATGACTCTTCAAGATGGATTTGGAAATCTTATTTATGCATTCGAAGCTGAGCCCCTTCATATTTTGAGGGAAAATAATAGTCTTTACCCCATTAGTTTGGGCTCTAAATTAGTAATCCACTTGGGAACCAAAGTAGTTTTTAATACTCTGATGCTTGAAAATCAAAAGGTTCAATTTTTAGGAGGCGAATTACCTAAGTTGAACTACAATCTTTACAGGAGGAAATTGGAAATGTTTAAAAGAGAAATAGAATACAAAGATTAGTACAATATTATAGCCGTTGTTTAATAATAAAAACAGAAATAATAACTTCATTCACCTAAATGTAATTTATCAAGCTGATAACAGCAGATCCCATAATGCAGATTCAGTTGGAAAGTCATGATGGACAACAGTAACTAAGTAATAAGAATCTAAAATTTCTTGAATTAAATTAGCAGAATCACTGAGTTTTGGATATAAAAGTTTCCATTCCTTCCAGATTTCAAAAGCTTCGTCATTCCATGCTTTGAAAGATTCTTCCTCAATGATAGTGGTTTGAACTATCTCTCTATCAGGAAAAACACCCCAAGTAACACAGTTAGACTCTTGAGAAGTTAAATTGGAACTAAAGTAGCCTTTATGATCTCCCGCATAATAACTAACAGCATCAATGTTCTCCTTTAACTTTGGGAGTAGTCTTTGATCCCAATCTTTTTTTGTAACAAACATTTCAACAAAGGCCTTTTGATAAACATAACCATTTGGCGGACCCCAGCCTAGAATCTTGTCCCTGCTGGAAGCGCAATTCACAGCAGGTTGTGACGCAACAGTGAAATAAAATTTCTGGTTTAATTCCATTAATTCTTCTTGAATGAGGGCAGTCTCGGGATTTAAGCTTAATTCAGACCAAGGTAAACAATCCACTTTCTTTCTCAAATAATTAATAAATAATTTTGAAATATCTTTTTTACATCTAGGATAACCCCAAAGTTCATAAGCTCTAGTGGAAGTAACTTTCAAAGAAGGTCCATAACCGTCAATCTCACCATATGCCGGTGATCTTGAATCACCAAATCTACCATTAGGAAAATCATCCCATGTCGCATCTTTCCCTAAAGTACCATGTCCAGCACTAATAGAAATAATTTTTTTTAACTGAGAAGAAGAAGCAGAATTAGACATCCGGGCGCTATGAATTGCAGGTTTTGAATCAACAATTATTTGATTAGTAGTTTGTTTAAATCTGTTTACATACGCTGCCCTTTTTGCAGTAGTAACACTTTCATCAATATCTTCATCTGAAGATGTTTCTTCTTCTTCCAGTTCTTTTTCTCTCTTTTCAACAACCTTTGATAAAATCTCAGATTTATTAATAATTTGAGCAATGGATTTTTCTAGATTTAAAGTATAAAAATGGAAACCTCTAATACGTTTGTTTGTTTTAGTATTAATTGCAGAAATCATTTCTGTTAAAATATTCACTCCAATTTCTTTAGTTTTATCATCATCATTTTGAATTTCATTTGGAAACCTATCTAAAACTTTACTTGGAATACTGGCATGGGATAATTTGGAAGCTCTTTGAAAAATACCATATCCATTTATTGGTAATAGGCCAGGAATAATGAGAATGTCCTCAAGACCTTGCTGTGACCTAACCATATTTTCAAACGCAATAAATTTATCCACGTCAAAAAATAGCTGTGTAATGATAAAATCAGCACCAGCTTCAACTTTCTCTCTTAAATAGAATAAATCTTTTTTCGGATTTTGTTCTAATTCTTCATAGGCACCATCTGCATGCCCTTCTGGATATCCGGCAACACCAATACAAAAAAAATCACCATGTTGCTTTCTGATATAACGGACTAAATCAATAGCATATTTAAACTCACCCACCCCGTGAGATTCACTAGCATCCCTTGATGGATCTCCTCTAAGTGCAAGAATGTTTTTGATGCCATTTTCTTTCGCAATTTTCAACGCATTATCAATAATTTCTTTGGATGTATTAGTACAAGTTAGGTGTAAGCATGTAGTTAAATCTAGCTCCTTTTGACATGTAATTGCCAAATCCAATGTCTTTTCACATGTAGTACCACCAGCGCCCCAAGTTACAGTGACAAACAAAGGCCCCAATAAAGACATTCTACCTAATCTGGCATAGAGGTTTCTCATACCATTTTCGGTTTTTGGAGGGAAGAATTCTAAGGAAAAAAAAGGATCGTCCTTGTCAAGCAATTTGAGCTTGTCTGTGATCTTAAATGACATAGGCTGGTATTTATAATGTTAGTTTAGACGTAGTTTAAAAAAGTGGTTGAATTATTTGTGAATGAATTCGTGAAATGAATTTGAAGGAAGACTGGATTTAGAGGCTTTCTCACATTTTTTTCTTCTCGGTTCTCAACCCTCAGCTTTCAGCTCTCTGCTATGTGATTATGTTAGTCATGATTCATAAAAATATCTTATATAAATAATGACCGAACGCAATACAATCAAGAGGCCGGAAATTAATTTATCTTTGCAGTTTTATTACCAAGAACAAATTATCAGTGAGCTTGTGGCCCAAGATGCCGTTTTAGTCCTGGGGAAAGGAATGGGAGTTCTTCAAATAGCTGCAAATTTACTTCATGTCCTAAATCTTTCTACGACTGAAAAGAAAAATTCTTTAATTTTGCTAATAAATGCGTCAGAGGAAGAAAATAGTTTAATAGAGGAAGAAATTATGGAGCTATCATGGTTACATCAAGACAAACATGAAAGCCTTCCCAACTTTTATTCAATTTTAGGTGACATAACCACAGCTGATAAAAGAAGAGCCATATATTCAAAAGGGAGGCATCGTATCAGTATCTAATAGAATATTGGTTACAGACTTTTTAGCTGAAGTTATAAATGCCAATTTAGTTACTGGTTTAGTCATTCTTCATGCTGACAGAATTAGACAATATTCAAATGATCGATTCATTGTGAATTTATACAGGAAGAAAAATAAATGGGGATTTATAAAAGCTCTATCTGAAGAACCCGAAATGTTTTCAACAGGATTTCAACCATTGTACATGAAAATGAAGTATTTCAAATTAGAAAAATCACTATTATGGCCAAGATTTCATGTTGATGTCACCGAATCTTTAAGGAGACAAATTTCCCTCACCAAAGGAACAAAGAATGCTAATCAAGTAACTGAAGTCAGAGTTAAATTATCAGATTACATGGAAAAAATACAAAATGCTTTAATGGCAAGTATAGAAGCCTTGATTGGTGAATTAAAAAGAAATAATCCAGACTTAGTGTCTGAATATTGGGCAATTGAAAATGCTTTGGACAAAAACTTTGTCCAATCAATAAGGCTGAATTTGGACCCGGTTTGGCACCGAATATCATTTACTACTAAACAGATTTTGTCAGACTTAACTGCCTTAAAGGAATTTCTTTTAAAATTATTTAAATGGGATAGTGTTCAATTTTATCAACTCATAATAGAGTTCGTTGAGGAAAATAAGCCATCAGGCTTAAACAACAGACAGAACTCTCTTTGGATGATGCTAGATGAAGCTTCAGCCGTTATTGCATGTGCTAAGGAAAGAATATTTAAAAAAATAGAAGAAAAAATTGATAACACTGAAGATGTAGAAACTACTTTTTTGTTGGAAGAACTGCCGAAATGGGAGCAATTGGCTCTTATACTTGATGAGATAAATGAAAATAAAATGAGTCGAGACAATTCTAACGATGGCCCTACTGTTATTGTTTGTTATGATAAGTCTACTTGTGTTCAACTTAGACGTTTTTTATCTTTTTGCAAACAATATAAACTTAAAAATGGTTCCAAAGTTTTTAGCGTACGTAAAATGATGGTGGATGAGTTGAAGCAACACATATTTTGGAAGAAAACTAATGGTCAAAGACGTACTTTTATTCAAAGAAAATTAAAGGCAACTGAGGAAGCTGAAAAAAAAGAAGAAAACAAGGAATTAAACATTTCCAAAACATTTTTAAGAAATCGTCAACCAATCACTAAAAGAAGAAGGGCAAGAGGTGGTTCTGTAGTTGTTTCACATGGTAGATTAATGAATAAAAGTGATCAATCCGAGGAAAATTTAAATACAGCCGAACAGGTGACTGAGCTGTTAGAATCACAGTTGGAAGATGATTCGGATTCTGAGTTATATTTTGCAGATGTGGAAGGAGAACAAGATGAACACTTTATGGATGATTTTGACATAAACGCAGATGGTTTAGACGAAAACAAACCCTTTAGGCAAATTGCATGTAAATTTCTAGAAAGATCGGATGAAATTATAATTGGATGCTTTAAGTCAATAAACCTAGAAGAACTCATGCCATCATTTATTATTTCATATGAACCAAATCTAGCATATATTCGTAAAGTGGAATTATACCAAACAATTACTTGCTATACTCGGTGCTATTTTATGTATTATGGAGGATCAATTGAAGAACAAATGTATTTGAATGAAATTAAACACGAGAAGGATGCTTTCACTAAGTTAATCCGAGAAAAAGCTAATCTACCTAAGTTTTTTTCGACTGATGATGATGAAGTTGCAAAATTTGATTCAGGCAGCCATCAAAATACTCGAATAGCTGGTGGCGGATTATGTGTAGCTCCTAAAAGAAAAATTATTGTTGATATGCGTGAATTTCGTTCACAACTTCCATTTTTGTGTTATTTAGCAGATCTAGAAGTGATTCCATGTATGCTTACTGTTGGTGATTACATCTTAACACCTAAAATTTGTGTTGAAAGGAAGTCCGTACCAGATTTAATAGGTTCGCTGAAAAGTGGACGTTTATATCAACAATGTGAACAAATGTTCAAATACTATGAATTAGTAACTTTGTTGATTGAGTTTGAAGAGGGAAAATCATTTTCTTTTCAACCATTTACGGCCGGTTTTTTGACGAATACTTTGAATAACAATGTAACGGGGAATACTAATATGCAAGATATTCAATTGAAGCTCATGATTTTATTGTCATCATTTCCAAAAATTAATATAGTTTGGAGCAGTTCTCCTTTTGAAACGGCAAGGTTGTTCAAAGAGTTGAAGGCGAACCAGGAAGAACCGGATATTCAAGTTGCTATAAATGCAGGTTTAGATCCACTGTTTGAGCCGCAGACTGCCTATAATGACATGGCAATTGATATGATTCAGAAGATACCAGGTGTAAATTCTGTCAATTATCATTTGATCGTATCAAAGGTAAAAAGCGTGTTCGAGTTAAGCAAAATGAATTCTGAGCAATTATCCGAAATTGTTGGTATCGAAGCCGCTAACAAAATTGTCGGGTTTTTCAATAGAAAAGTATAATATACTTCTTCTCAACATATATTAGAAGATAAAGCACGCAGTCTGATACTTTTTTACGTTCCCTTAAGTTAAAGGATGCGAAGAAGAAGCAAATAGGAAGCTACTTGATAAGGTTTCAAAATAATCCTTATAGCTCCTGAATACGATATTCATGTATATTGTTTGTTTACTATATATAATTATCATGCAAAAAGCTATTTTAATAAATCTTTCAACCTGTTCATTAATAATACGGCCTCTACTGCTTGTAATGAAATACTTTGCGGCATTTCTAGCGTCATTAACATTCCGATTATATTTTCATCACTGCAGAACAGTTTAGACAATCCACCCAACTGAACCAGTTCAGAGCCTCTTTCATTATTTACTGAATAGTCAATAGCACATTTAATCAAACCATTAATCAATTCTGCACAACGTGCAGAAACATGCGCATGTTGTGCTTTGGTATCAAAATTGTTGTTCACATATATAGCGGCATAAACAAATGATAAATGAATTAAAACGCGGCCAATTGATTCAGGAGCTAGCAAAATTTCTAGGGCAATATTCTTAGAAAAATTAGTTGAGGATTGCAATGTTTCTAATAAGACAAGCATCCCCAACAACGACTCCAAACAACTTGGTAACTTTTCATTAAATGGTTCAATACCTTGGTGCATCGAATCTAGTGGGATTACCGAAATTAATAAAGTAAAAACGTCTACTAGTAATAGTCCATCTGCAAAGCAGCTTTTTCCATAATTGGATTCGCACATCTTTATGATGGTAGCATCCTTTGTCTCACCGCATAAAATCTTATTAATCTTTATTTTGTTTGGAGTAGAGCCACACATAATTTTTGTTAAAATGTCCACAGCATGTAAATGATATTTTCCCAAAAGAGGGTCAACTTTACAGCTTATAAACCCGAGATTTTTTTCTTCGGCTTTTAATTTTGGTCCGAATGATAGTGCCAACACAATAATCAACCAAATTTCTAATTCGGATCTAATTTCAGTCGCATGTGAAACATTAGCCAATATAACTAAACAATCTTTCATCATAGACAATTTCTTTCTTGAAAACATAAAGATATCTGGTTTAGCAACAGTAGCAAAAATCAAAGAGAAAATAAAATCTGAAAATTTTTGGTTGGTAGCCAAAATCATGTTATTACTTCCAGTAAAAGACAAATTTCTAAAAATCATGGAAATTGTACTCAACTCTTCAACTATCATTAGTCTTCTATTTTGATAGCTTTTCATGTGAATGACAGAATTAAATTTTCCGGCTTCTTTTTTACATTCATGCAATATTTCTAAATAGTTAGGCATTTTAAATTCGCCAATTTTTCCATCGGCTAATCCACTCAAGAAATTATTGTTTTCCAAATCTTCCTCATCGTTCATAACAGTTTCTTGTGGAGAATCAACAAATTCACCTTCGACAATTTTGGAACTAATCGTCTGTCTTTGGTCAACTGGTTGAGATGTAAACGAATCAACAGTAACACTGAAATCACCACCTTTAAATTGACCAGAATATTTCTCAAATATTTTATCAACTCTTGATTTACCTGATTTTGTAATTTTTTTATGTGGCACACAAGTTTTTCCCAGATTATCTGAAATCAGTTTTATAATAAGGTTTTTACCAAGTTCAGCCAGATTTTCTAATAAAGCAGTGCATTCGTACAAAGGTAAAGCTATATTAGGATCAGAAGAAACAATCAATAAGATATTCAATGCAACATTAATTTCTGCATCAATGTCAGAAGCAAGTGACAGGCTTAAGGCTCTGATATCTATATGGCCCAGCTCAGGAAAATAAAGAAAAACGGGTTTGAGATGGTCCAATTGTTCTCCATACTTTTCCAATACCTCAAGATCAAATCCAGAAGTCTTTTCAAGTATTTTTGTTTTAGGGATATAATTTTTAATAAAATCCGGCCTAAATTGAACATTAGTTGGATCCGTAGATAGCTCTGCAATCGCAGATGAACCCTCGTGTAACTCACCTTTTAGTGCCGAAACAACCGATGAATTCAAAATAGGTGGAGTGGAAGGGTTTGGCTGTTGCATTGGCTGAAGTGAGATTTGTGCACTTCGAGGAGATTGATTATCATTTTGAAAGGAAAAAGGCGACCCAGAAGAAACACTTTTTAGATTCTGGTTTTCAGGAAGAGTGTGGTTAATAGCATTAGGAGTAGAATGGGGACTAACTCTTGATAGATTATCAGGTTGAAATTCAGTTGATTGTGAAGGTAATTGTAAATTAGAGGGTTGTTGTTGTTGTTGTTGTAGCATTCTTTGCTTTTTAATGGCCAACTCTTTCATACCTTCTGGGGTATTTGCATATTGTTCAAATGGAAATAAATTTTTGTAGTACATTTGAACAAATTCAGTCATTAATTGCTTGTTTGAAGGTAAAATTCCCAACTGGTTTGCTACTATCGCAATTTTACGTTCATTTAAAGCACGAGTGAATCCTCCTAACTGTGAAACCATAAAATAAACCAGAAATAAATTAATTTTGACGCCTCCAATAATTGGAGATTTATCCAAAGTTATTCCTTTTCTATTCATAAAATCTTCTAACAGAGTTAAAAACTTTTCATTGTTTTGAGAGCCAAATTGCTGTTCTAATTGTTGTTGATAAAATTTACGTTGAGCTAACTTCGGATCTTGATGTTGTGTCAGAGGTGTACTACCTGAAGTTGAAATATTTGTATTCGAAATTAAAGGCTGATTCATTTGTTTCTGTTGTGGGGATTGGGCACTTGATTGTTGTTTTTGCTGAATATTCATTTGATCTAGAGTTGTATTATTTTGAGATGTAGGTGTACCACTATGAGAAATTGACTTGGCAGATTGACTAGATAGTTTACGTGTCTGAAATTGTTGTTGATGAAATACTTGCTGTTTTTGTTGTTGTTGTTGTAACTGCTGAAAAAGTTGTTGCTGTTGTCTTTGATTCAACTGACTTTGGTTTTGAACAGTATTATCCTGCTGTTGTTGTTGAGACATTTTAATCATTTGCTCTTTTAATAGCCGTTCTCTTAGTTGTTTCTGTTTTTCTACCAAAAGCTTTTGGTCCAAAGCTGGATTATCCTGACTTGGAGTCGGAGGATTTGAAGGATTTGAACTACGAGAGTTTAGCTCATCATTTATAAACATTTGCTGCTGGAGAGGTTGTTGAGATTGCACAGCAGAAGTGGAAGCATTAAAGTTAAGAAAGCCCATATCATCATCCATTGAATCTTTAGGAAGCTGGTCAGACAACCAGTACTGGTCGTTGTTCATATTATCGTTTGTTTTTATAAAAACTATTTTGTATCATATTATCACATAATAAGCCAGCCCTTTTCCAATCACTAAACTATTAATCAGTTTTTTAACCGGGTAATTATCTGGCACGTGACTTGAAAATTTTTGTTCGCTTTTCTGAATTTTTTCATTTTTTAAGTTTACTAAATTAGACACCATATAGTATTTAAATCCAAACATCCAATATATAATACCTGCGATATGATGAGACCTATTATGCTTAAGGGACATGAGCGTCCTCTTACACAGGTCAAGTTTAACTCCGACGGAGATCTTTTGTTTTCTGTTGCAAAAGATCATGATGCCTCAGTTTGGTACTCTTCTAATGGTGAAAGATTAGGTACTTTAAATGGTCATAATGGTTCCATTTGGTCAATTGATGTTGATAGATCAAGTGAATATTTAATCACTGCAAGTGCTGATTTTTCTGGTAAACTCTGGAAAGCTCAAACAGGTGAATGTGTTCACACTTGGCAATTTGAAGCCCCTGCTAAAAGAGTCGAATTTTCTCCTGATAATTCAAAGGCTTTATTTATTACGGATCAAGTTATGGGTCAGAAAGGTACTATAAAAATTTTTAACATTGATAAATCTAATAATAAACAAGATGATACCCCAATATTACAAATTGTTCATGAAGGTGAATTAAGTGCAAGATTTGCCGTGGCAGCATGGTCTTACGGAGGTTTGTATATTTTAGTTGGTCATGCGGATGGTACAATTTCTAAGTATGATGCTAAAACAGGAGGTTTATTAAAATCAACTAGACATCATGAAAAATTAATTACGGATTTGCAACTTTCTCAAGATAAGTCATATTTTATTGTGTCCTCGAAAGATAAGTCTGCTTGTTTATATGATGTGGATAACCTAAGTTTATTGAAAAAATATATTTCTGATGCTCCAATGAATTCTGCTTGTATCACTCCAATTAAGGAGTTTGTGATTTTGGGTGGTGGTCAAGATGCCAGAGATGTTACTACTACTTCTGCTTCCGAAGGTAAATTTGAAGCAAAATTTTACCACAAAATTTTTGAAGATGAAATCGGTAGAGTTAAAGGTCATTTTGGTCCTCTAAATTATGTTGCCATTCATCCAAAAGGTACTTGTTATGCTTCAGGTGGTGAAGATGGTTATATTAGATTACATCATTTTCCTAAATCTTACTTTGAATTCCAGTATGATGTTGAAAAAACGGCACAAGCAACTCAACACCAAGAAAAGGATGAAAGTGAAAGATCTTTTTGAATCGAAGTTTTTTTATAACAATAATAAATTTCTACTACATATTGTAAATTTCAATTTCTATTTGTACGTTTGCTATATACCATATAATATTTTTATAAAGCCAAGTTAAAAGCCATTCAAAAATTTCTAGGTATACACAGAGTACTTGATTTATACATGAATTTTCTATTTCTTGGCTTTTGTAGCAGCTTCAGCAGCTTTTCTTTCATCCGCTGCCTGTTGTTTAGCTCTCAAAATATCACCATCGTTTTGCATTCTCTTGTGGTAATCACCTTTCTTGCCCTTGGCTAATTCTTCTTGTCTTTTCTTATTCTTGGCTCTAGCCAATTCTCTTTGATTACCTCTAGCCATTATTCTCCTTGTTTCTGTTTAAAGATGAGGGATAAAAATGATGAAAAAGATATAATATGGCAAGAAAAATTTATTTTTCCACTCACTCCCGCTTAAATCCTCATCTTTAATGGTTTTATTGTCTGAGTTGAACTCCTTACTCTGTTAGTTCTCTTATGACCTTATATTATGTTCTTCAACTATGATCTCTGCCTTTTTTGTCCTCAGTCAAACAGGTGATGTCCTCATTTCTCGTCTTTTTAGAGAATCTGTGAAAAGAAATGTTTCCGAAGTCTTCCGTGTTCAGGTGATTTACAAGCACACCGACCTTAAGAACCCAATACTTACCTTGGGCTCCACTTCATTTTTGCATATCAAGCATGGGAATATATGGTTTGTTGCCACAACACGTAACAACATTGATGCTTCTATTGTTCTTCAATTTCTTTCAGACTTCATATTCCTTCTTCAATCTTTAATCTTACCTTCATCCTCTCCACCTTCTTCCTCTTCCTCTTCCTCTTCCTCATTAACACGATATCTCACAAGTACTGATGTTATGAATAATTTTATGCTAATTTATGAATTGCTAAACCTTTCAATTGACCAAGGTTTTATTCAATTACTGGATCCCTCCATTATATTACCAAATCTTACTTCCTTAGTTGTGAAATCGTCGTTGCATTCCTCACCTCCACATATTTTTCAGAGTTGTTTTTTATCAAATGTAGAACCTAAGATCGATTCGGATTATATTACAAGTCAAAAAAATTCAAAGACAAATTATGAAATAAATGAAGTTAAAATTTCCATTCTTGAAGAGTTGACACTTTTAATGGGCAAAACGGGTAACATTATACAAGCAGCTATAGATGGCTCAATTAATGTCACTTCAAAACTTTCAGGAAGCCCAAAATGTGCCTTCCAAATTGAAAATCTTGAGAACCTTGAAAATCATAATTCGTATAGTTATTATTCGAAAGACAGCAGTGAATACATTTACTTCGACGATGATTACAAATACGATGCTGAATTGGATAGCAGTCAAAATAACTTGACCAAAGTTAGAGCTTGTACATTTCACCCGTCTGTTGATATTGGAAAATTTAAAAAAGATAACATAATTTCATTTACACCAGTCGATGGCAAATTCAAAGTTCTAGATTACCATGCTGTTATGGAACGAGGAGAATTACCTCTACTGGTTTATGTTGATTACAAACCAATAAATGAAACTCAGTTTGAGATAAAAGTAATACTAAAATCGCAATATCCGGCAATTTTTTCTGCTAATGACGCTTGGATTAAAATACCTGTTCCTGAGGGTACAACGGGTACTAAAATAAATTCAGACATAGGTGAAACCCAGCTCCTACCTTACGAGCGATTAATATTGTGGAATTTGAAAAATTTTGAAGGTATGACGGTTTGTAATTTGAACGCTATCGTGACTATTGCTAGTGACACAATAGATATGTTGCCTCATTGGAGCATTTCCAGGCCTCCAGTGTCCATGGGGTTTGTATTACCTAATTATGCGGTTACAAGGTGTAAAGTAAATTTTTTTGACGTTGAAGAAACAAACCTGGATTATCGTGCTCTCAAGTCAGTTATATATTCTTCCAAACAAAAATCTTATGAATTTATAAGCTGAATTTTTTTTTTTACCATTTATAACTAGAAATTTAGAGTTTTGTATTACATATTTATGTTCACACAGACAATGTTGTAGCTCAAAGAAAACATGGTAGTAATAATAAAAACAAGAATAAATAAAACTTCTTCATAGAGTGATAATTACTGTTGTTTACATTCGGGTTGTGACTTCGTTTCTCCCTCATCTTCTTCATTGTCATCATCTGCTTCATCATCTTCATCTTCTAGTCCTCGTTCTTCATCTGCTTCTTCATCTTCATCTTCTTCATCTTCTTCATCTTCCTCATCTTCTTCATCTTCATCTTCGTATCCTTCAAATTCGTCTTCATCATCTCCTTCTAACATTTCATAACTCAATGCTTGTCCAGTAAACCAATCAACGGCTCTAGGAATCAATTTATCTTTTATCAATTCACCAATCTGGTAGTCTAGTTGCAATCTTTCCTCTAAATCTTCATCAAAATCTCCTTCATCCTGCAATTCCTCTTCATCTTCTTTTTCATCTTTTTCATCTGGAATTGTTGGTGGATTGAAAAAGTTAAAAAAAGAGTCCACCGGCGTCAATTTTTCAATCGTTCTAACTTGCTTGGTATGTTTGTTTCTTTGTTTTCTCTTTTCGACTGTGATAGTTACGTTATGCTCATTATCTTTCCATGAAACTTCACATCCCTCTGCATGATCGTATACAAATTCGCCTGTGTATCCCAGTTCTTTTTGATAATAGTAAGATTTAACTAATTCTTTGTTGGTAAAAAAATCGTTTTGATCAAATTCAAAAATTAACTTGAAACCTGGAGTATTTAAGTATTCCATTCGAACATTCACCAAAGAAGATAAAACTTCAACATCAGGTTCACTAATCAATTCGGTCACAGGTGTCAAATTTTCCATTGCAGTGAGCCAAAAACCTGGAATACCCTTTGCATCACCTAACAATTCTTCTTCCTGTTTCCTCTGTTCTTCATCTGCCTCTACATCGCCTTCTTCTTCTTCAATCAAATTTTTACCTTCGTTAATTTCATCGCTAGTCGGTTCGCTTGTACCAAGAATATACTCTTTTCTCTTTTCAAATAATGGAAAATATTTAGCATGGTATTTTCTTTCCAACTCTAACAAATCAGATTGAAATTCAGCTTCCAGTTTAAATTGCATTTGCTGCAAGCTCTTCAAACCATATACTCTTTTCTTGATGCCTTTGGGTAAATTTGTAACGTAGCCGGAGTCAGTGCCCACTAATTCACCTAATTTGCCTTGAATCATGGATAATAGTAGTGGATTAGACATCAGTTTCTTGTGTAGTTCTTCGTTCTCTTCTATGGTATTCGGGATGGTTGGTGGAACGCCCTTAGATAAATAAGATCCAGTGACAGAAGCTGGAGTATTCTGAGGTGTGGGAGCTTGATCAATTTTACCCTTTTCAATAGGTTCGGACATCTTTGTTCAGATATTATTCTTTGGTATTAATGCTAAATCAATTGTTATAGACAATAAAGGGGGTTGTGTTTTTGGTGTCAAAATTTATTAATTTTCAACGATCGCTCAATTTTTTCCTCCTCTGTATTTTTTCCTTTACATAATAAGTCAAGTTATGCTTCTAGAAAATATAATGTAGTAGAATGAAAGGTATATATTATTGTTAACCAATAAGAATTCAGAGTTACATTTATTTTTACTTTACAAATTGTCTGTTGGCATTATGAAAAAAAGTAATACAAGGCATTTTAATTAATAAAAAAAATAAGCGTATGCCTGCACCCATGCTGGGAGTCGAACCCAGAATCTTTTGATTAGAAGTCAAACGCGTTAACCATTACGCTACACGGGCATTGCTCGGATTGTAAGGAATCGAGATTCCGTAATGCTTGGCAGAACAGAATAAAAGAATCATTATCTTCTCATCTATTATGAGTTGGCAGATAATCATATCTGTCAGAACTGTGAAAATTATGCTAAATTTTGAAAAGTATAATAATAGCAAATGTTTGAATAGCTGAAAAATAGATTCAATTAATTAATAATTGATTGACGTCTAGAACT